>APFE030764825.1:14803-48350 GCA_000404065.3 Pinus taeda
AGCAGGTTTATGTCAAAACCAAGGAAGGAGCATTGGACAACAGTGAAGCAGGTTTTTAGGTATTTGCGTGGCACTAGTGATTATGGTTTGTGCTACCAAGGAATACCAAGATTAGACAGAGTGTTGGATATTCGTGGCTTTGTTGATGCAAAATGGGTTGGAGATCTGGATCAGAGAAGATCTACAAGTGGGTATGTGTTTAACCTATTTGGAGGTGCAATCAGTTGGATAAGTAAGAAACAATTTGTAGTGGCGCTATCAAATACAGAGGCAGAATGCATGACAGCCACTCATGCAAGGAAGGAAGCAGTTTGGTTGCAGAGATTGTGTTCAAGTATGGGGTTAGTACAATGAGCTATAAGGATAGATTGTGACAACCAAAGTGCAATTTTCTTGGCAAAGAACCCTGCTCATCATTCAAAGACAAAGCACATTAATGTTTAGAATCACTTTTTTAGGGATATGGTAGAAGACAAAAAGGTGTTTTTGGTAAAGGTGGACACTTTGAAGAATACTGCAGATGCATTGAAAATATCTATGAGCATTGAAAACTTCTCTTGATGTAGAGAAACAATGGGTGTTGCAGGTCTGGATCAATGACTAAGCTCTCCTGTGGAAAGAAAACAACAAGTGGGAGAATGTTGGGTTGTGTTATATTATTTCCATGACTAGCCTATATTAGGTTGGTAGACCTACCTATGGTTTTGTGTGTGGATTTCACACATGGTCTTGGGCGTGATGGTTTTCGGTCCATGGTATTTTGTAGATCTGGTCAAGGGAACTACAGTTATGTTCTAATCCATGGTTAATGGATTAGGGTTTATGGATGCTTCAAAATGTATATATATGTATTTTAACATTGAAAGGAATATAATGAAAAACCAATCTAGTAGTCCTGGTTTTGGGATCCAAGCGAAAATCTATGTGTACATTTTTTTTATGTGTTATGTGAGACCTTGCCATTGTTTATTTTTTGTTTTTAGAATTTGTATGCAGGTAATCTCTGTATGGGGTTAAAAACTACTGATAATTAAAGTTGGTAGCCTCAGGAGTTTCAACATTCTTGTTGCAATATTGAGGTTCATCACCTTTTGGCATTGTTGCCGGGGAGGTGTCAAAGGATGCATTATTTTCTTCCCTAGTTGATTCATTTCTTTTACTTTCCATAAAAGAAAAAAATGCATTAGGCATATTTCATTTCAAAAATATAAAATTACATTGCATTAGCATTGTTATTTAAAAGAATTTAAAAATACTTCTCCAACATGAACCCCACCCCCCATTTGATCATGTGGTGTAGTAAGAACCACATCACTATCCACTTTTACAGGTAGAAGAAGAGAAGGTGACATAGAAGGTAGAAGAAATGGATGGATATGATGAAAATGAAGAAGATCCTATTGGATTCCCCATTCAATATACTGATGTGAGTGTGCATATGAAGAACATCCCTCAATATTTCCTTCCCAACTTCCATGTTATGAGGTTAGAGGATCGAGAGTTGAAATTGTTTGTAGATCTTACGGTTAGTTATTAAACATTCAAAAATTGAGATTATTTCTAGCAATGTTGAAAGATAAATCTCTTAAATGTTTCATGAGTTTAGGGACTAATTCAATAAGGTCATGGAATGATATGCATATTTCTAGAAAAATATGAATATCATGATCTTAAAGAAGAAATCTTTAGAATGACTCAAATAGAATATGAGACCCTTGAGGATCTAATAGAGACATTCATGTATAATATTAAGAGGGAAAAATTAAATCATTTAAGATTTGACACACTAAAAACCTTCTTAGAACAACTAGGGATGAATGGATTGATCTCCTTGATCTCATGAGTAGATATTATGTATACCAATTATCATTTGAATAAATTTGTGAAACATGCAAACACATATCAAGAGTAAGGGAAAGAGTAATTAAATCAACATCAAGATTGGTAAGTCAAGGTAAACTTGGAAATTTTTTGATGAATTTAAAATATAAATTATTAGCAATCTAAGAGAATAAGTAGAAATGTTAGGAATGGAAAATGAGTAAAGAGAGAATGCAGATATTTGTGTCGTCCATGCAGAATCACATGCTATTCAATATTTCCCATCATTACCAAGGTTGAAGGAAGTTTACCAAGAGGAGAATGGAACAAGTCAATCACTAGAGAAATTATGTTATGTAACTCCATGAGGACGATGACAACCTAGTAAACCTAGTATGATGAAAGAACCTAATTCATAATTTCAAGGTCATGCATATCCATCTCAAAGTAATTGGAATACACCCTTTCCTTGGCAACCTTGGCCATCTCAACCCCAAAACCAAACTTGGCAACAAGGTTGGCAAGGACCTTATGGGAGAAATCCACAATATCTTCAATGTCGTCCATACTCAACTCCATGTCCATCCACCTCTAG
Source organism: Pinus taeda (assembly GCA_000404065.3). Lineage (NCBI taxonomy): Eukaryota > Viridiplantae > Streptophyta > Pinopsida > Pinales > Pinaceae > Pinus > Pinus taeda. The sequence continues at coordinate 17,220 of APFE030764825.1, forward strand.
CACAACCACAACCCCAACCACATCTATCTCAAAGATCCAATCCCACTCAACTACTTGTACCACCATTTCCAAACCCACACAAGGAATTAGCTCAACCCACTTACAATGATGAGGTACAACACTTCCTAACATCTCCACTTGATCTCAATGGTATTCATCTTAGCTAAGGAAGAATATTTCAAAAAAGAGATTCTCTTGATGCCATTGAAGGACAACTTGCAGAAAAACAAGATTTAAAGGAGAAGACCAAAGAATCATGGGTTTCACTTGATGGAAAGTAGACATTAGAATCATAGATTGAGAAAGTTCCCTCATGTTTACCATCAGATGCTCGATGTGTTTAAGAGAATAATATGGAAAAATAGGAAGATTTGAATGTCATGGTAGAAGAAGACACGAAGAATGATCTAGATGAACAAGTGAACCAAGGGCATCAAAGCTATATTGAGGTTTGGTTCTCGAAAATAAATAAGATGGGACATCACTCTCTTCTTCAATTGTGCTTGATATCATCAAAGTCAAAGCATTTGGTCTTTGAAATTTAGGTAAATGTCAAAGAATATATTTCAACCCCACACATCAGTTTATCTATCATCTTGATGTCCATATGGCTCCATTGAATGTATTCCTATATCAAAAAGAGATTTTTTTTCAAGTAGAGTAGGATAGAAAAAAATGAAAAAAATAAGAGGAAAAAATAAAATCTCAAGTGAAAACCTCCTTTGAGGTGCCTGAGATTGACCCATTGGTTGAAAACATCCATGAGGCGGTCAATGGATTGGAAAAAAGGAGGAAAAAGAGAAAAAGAAAAGATCCTAGGTGAAAACCTCCTTTGAGGCACCAAAGCAGACCTATTAGTTGAAAACGTCATTGAGACAGTTGGTAGGACTAAAATAAAAAAATGAAAAGAAAAAATTCTTTGCTCCATGTATCTCTCTCTGATGAATGCAGGTGCTCCATAACATTTGCAAACAACAAGAACACTTTAGCACCAAAAGGAAAAAAATGATAAAAAAATCTATTCAAAGGAAGTCAAACTTGGGATTTCTCCTCCTTTGCTCAGATACTATAAAACGACCAAGGCCATGCCAATCCATCACCCTCATCTATTTCCACCATACACCCATCATTCTCAAGCTTTTCCCATTCATTTTCCTCTCTGTCCTAAAATTCTACAAGAGGTCTTTGTTTTTCTACAGGAAGCCAAAATACACAAAGCAGAAAATTATTTTTATCATATTCTTCAAATCATGCATCCATTGGCTAATATGTTTCATGGGGATATGCATATGGATGATGTTAACACTCTCAAACAATTTCAGTGAATTACAATGCACACTTTTCGAGAAATAGGCCTCCATCACCTACAACCATTTTTAATTTTTGTCGATATTCATGCATCCATTGGCCAAGATGTTCTATGGGGAGGTGCATAAGGATGATGGAAACATGATCATAAACTCTCAGGTCAATCGAGTCTACTATTTGAGAGATATGCATAAAACAATTTTTCTACAGGAGTCTGTCTTGAAATGCTACAGGAAGTTCTGAATTGCTACAGGATGGTTGTGAAGAAGCTATAGGAGCCAGATCCAATTAGAGAAAGGGGTAAAAAGGTAATGTATTATTTAGGGAAGGTTGAGAGAGGTCTCCCAACACCAGTTTCATCACTCATCCACTCCATTTAACCTAAAATTTCTCAAAATGTTCACTCTGTCCTACCTAAAAAAACACACAGAGAGCATTGTTCTCCATTTTTTCATTATTCACACTACCTCCTCATGACTCTAACCCCATTTACATGGATTTGCGTCTCTCACATCAACGCCACAATTCCAACTGAATACTAGAAGAAAGGATGAAAAGGTTTCTACAGGAAGAAACTCCTCCTATAGCAACCTGTGTAGTCAAAAGAAATCTATGATATCTTTTTTCTCCCGAAAAACAGGAAGCATGAGGGAGAAATTTCTGTACCCAAAAAGGGACTCATCACCCTCAGAAAAGAACTCCAGCAGTAGATGTAGCCCATTCATGAGAGAAAAGCCTACACACACAGGAACATCATTAGTCAAGGTGCAATCTAGTTCAGAAGACATGAACAACAACCTTACCTCTGTTTAGAAATAATATATGATCAGCTGTAACACTCACATCAAGAGCGTATCAAGAGCAGATAAACAACAACAACAAGAAAACCTAACAGACCTCTAACAAATTATCACATGCAATTTCAATATTATTAGTAGTAGCTTCAAGACCACCAAAGGAAAGTTCAACATTCATAACAACAACCTCAATATCACATGCAAACACACATGAAGCGTAAGGCTTAGGTATGCAATCCTTTAAACCTGTTAGTGTCAATATATGCATACTTCCATCAGGGATCAAATATTCTCTTTGCATTTTCATTGTAGGTGTCTCATACTAAAATTTTGTATCATTCCACTTGGTCATGCCAAAAATGATCCACTGATGGTTGTCTTCTTCTTCTCAAAAAATCTAATTTTCCCTGATTAGGTATATTTGTTGACCCTTCATGTTTCATTCAGTTATGGTTTTAGTTATATTATTTTTAGAGTTAAGGCAGTCATGTCTCCATTAGGTCTTAGGGTTCATTTCCAAGGTCAAAAGCTTTGTTTTATTACAAATAAAGTACAACAAAGGTATGAGGAAGACAGATAAACAAAGAATGGTTGGTAGTTAGTCGTGGTTACTGTACAAAATCCTTATTTCACTCATGTAATTTTCATCTCAAAAACATATTTTTTTTGAGATGAAAACACAGTGTTTTAGTTTGTTCATATTTTTGATGTAATTCAAACCATTTTATGTAATAATTGTTCACATAAGTTGCCCAAGACACTTCTCCTTGCTGCGAGAGAGGAATCATTGAAGAATCAACTCAATCAAAGCATCATCCACTTGAAAAGAGACAAAGAAAGAGAAGCATTAGACAGAGATTTGAGAACAAAGTAAAAATTTCCAAACAAGCATTATAAAGTGGGTTTTTCTAAGGAAAAATCAAACTCATCCTTTATATAAGATTCCAAAAGCATCTTTCAAACTTCATCAACTCTTTTTCACCCTAAGCTCTCCTTGGAAAAGAGGAAGTTGAGTGAAAATTTGAAAGAATCAGGAAGGCGTTGCACGTTTTAGTTGGATGTTGTGCATTGGGCAGAGTTGCAGCATGCCTAAGTGTGGCACTGGGCATCTGTGCAGTGAAGGGCGCATTTGCCCGACTGATCTAGAGAAAATTTTAATGGCGTTGCGCACTTGTGCATTGAAGGGCGTGTTTGTCAACGACGCTGTGCGTTGGCACTTGGTGTTGCACATTTGGCCAGTAAAGCCTAGAAAACCATAGGAGTGCCAAAAAACCACTTTTCTTCATCTGCTTAAGCTACAAAGGCTTCTATTACATGCATACAATAAGTAAGTGGCCTAGTATCTCTTTTTCTCCATCAATTAAGTAAGTTTGCACCCTAAATTTTAAAACCCTAGCAAAGACTTCTTGTATGTTTCGAAAATTACCTATTTGATCAGAATTACAACACTTCATAGACTCTGTCACCCTCAAATCATCCTTGCCTATACTTCATTCAATATCCCTCACTATTTCACTCACCTTGACCCACATATTAGTCCCTCAAATTTTCACCTTAAAACATGGCATAAGAGGGTCACACTAGTTTAGAAGAAGGGAAAAGACAGTCAAGGAGGCCAACTAAGAAGGGAAGGAGAATTATCAGATTTGAACCCACTGATACCACAAAACTTATGGCATCACCACTTACAGTATCATGTTTCAAGTACATGGGTTGTTTTGAGTTTTGCTAAAGAGTTGAAAGGGTGAATTTTCATCAGCAGTTAACCAAGCAGTTCATCTTTAGTTTTAAAAAAAACTAGGTCACTTTAGTTGGGGTCACATTCACTATATCTCCTACCATCATATCATAGGACACTGAAATTCCAAAAGAAGGAAATAAATGGTTCAAGAAAAGAAATATGCCTCATAGTTTTTATGAGCCATATCTTAAAACAAGGTTTAAAAATGATAAGAAAGGAATTTTCCCTTTCTCTTATCTCTTAGACAAGTATGCGACATTAATGAAGATAATCTTGAGGTATTTCACATGTGAGGGTAGGTTTTACAGACTCTACTCATATCATATTAGGCTTCTCATGCACTTTACCAGGGTAAGAATGCTCAGTTTTCCATATTACCTTTTCAAAAGTATTGACAAGATGACATATATTTATTAGAAAAGGGATCCAGCTCATCAGATGCCTAGCATTTTCCATCATTCTCTTATCAAAGTGATATTCCTCCATCACTTAGATCAACTAGGAATTGCTTGGGAGACCTTCATAGCTAATGAAATATTCAATGAACCACCTACTCAGCTAGCTCCCCACATTACTCCATCATCCTCCACTCATCCATCTAATTCTTCTCATCCACCATAGCTTACTTATCACTCATCCTCAACAGATCATTCTTCACTATCAGCCTCCACACCATCTACATCACCATTTCATGTAGCCATTCATTTACCCAATAGAGATGATTATAGTGATGAGGAACATGATGGGCATGATGGAAGTGAGGGACATGATGTACACACTGAGCATGGTAAGAGTAGTATACCATAGAGGAACAATTTGTAGCCATTTTCTTTCACCCATAAGAGGGGAAAGAGGTAGGTTTTTATCCCACAGAAAGTGGGAGGGGCATTGCCTTCGTCATCAACATTACAGGTTAAAGGAAAAGAGAAAATGGTGGAGGAAGTAGAGGTCAAACAACAACATGAAAAACATGACACTACAAAGGAGTTTCTCCTTGTGAACACAAATGATGAGGAGAAATAAAAAATCACTCAGATTGCCTTGAAAGCAAAGGATACCAAAATTAGGAATCTTGAGACTAGTTATATCATTTCCTTTTATGAGCAAGAGGACAAGAAGCTAGAGGTCAAGCAGGAATTGATGCAAACCAAGTACATCAAGGTAAAGAGAGAGGCTAAGAAGGCCAAGTTTCAGCTTGATGAGGCTTATCAAGATTATGGATAGTCAGATGATGAACAGGGACAGAGAAAAAGACCAAGAACAAGAGGATTAAAGAGAGCCTTAGAGCTTGAAAGGCAAAAGGAGGCAAAATTGGAGGAGCAGCTCACTTTAATTAAGCAATTGCTCAAGGACATAACTGAGAATAGAGAGTCTTCGCATGAGAAGGTGAACACACACATGGAGACCCTCTTGGACAAAGCAAAACAAGATGTTGAGAAATAAAGGAATATGGCCAAGTATTATGCACAGAGGAACCAAGTGGCAAGGAGCAAGCTCAAAAGAGCTCATGAGAAAATTGACAAATTGACCAAGAAAGAGGAGAGGAGGAGACTTCACATACTTGTTGAGGCATCCCTACATGCCTCTAACCTTTTATCAGTCATAAAAATACATTTTTGGACATGTTGTACCATTTTTGAGCTTGAAGGAAATTGCTGTGTTTTTTAATCTAGTTTTTGCACAGTCATGGAGGGAGGTGCTTCGCTCTTTTTTGAGACACCCAATCAACAAGAAGTCAAAATTTTTGGTTTTCTAGTGATCAGTACATACACCCTGTACATTTTCTAACAATTTGTATGAAAATTGGTTGGTCAAAAGGTCAAAAAAAACCAAACAAATACCTTTCTGCCCTCTTTTTGGCCTGGGCACTACATGCTGAGCAGTGTTGGGAGATTTGGTTTCTGACTGAGAAAATGACATCCAAATTCAGAAATTCAAGTTGTTCTAGAAAGTAGATAGGTAGTGATTTCTAAAAAGCTATTGGGAGTCCAATTTGGACATCGAGAAAGCCTCCACAAGTGCATCTTAAGTTGAAGGGCACACTAGCACAGCGCTATACGTTTGACACTTTGCCCAAAATTTTGTAGATTCGACCTAGTTTTCACTTCTACCATGAAAGATGATGTTTTTACCCTTGTAATTGATACGTTTAATGTAATTATCATGCTTCTAGAGCATACTAGGGTAGATTCATTAGGTAAAACAAATTTATGAGGTGAAATGTATCAATTTGTTTGGACTAGGGATGAGTCGCTTTGACCACCCTATTTTCTTGTTAGCAGTTCAGATTTTGTTGGAAATAGATCCTCCTCTCATGGATTCGACTACCTGAGCTTAGAATGAGTTGTTTGGGGTATATATTATGCTTTTCCTAAGTCATTGTAGGGGTTGGACTCAGTGGGATGCTTATGTTTTGATTAGATATCTTTTTGTATCAGTTACAACAGGAGATTAATGAAAAATTGCAGCTATTTCTTTGGTATCCATGTGGTATGATGCTTAGTTCCGTTTTTACTTTGTATTCATGAGTTAGAATGTATTTTTGACTCCATTTCATCATTTCATTGCCTTTATGTGAATGTATACAAGTCTGAGAGGCATAATCCATATATTTTATGCTCTGTTTTGGGTAGACATTTCACAGTCTATGTTTTCATCGATTTAGGAAGAATCCATGTGGCTTACATGCTCTTTCTATCTCCTCACCTTTCTTTTCACCTCATTCATCAAACCCTAAGGTTCTAATCATTGTGGCTACCTTGCCCCATCGAACACCTTGCAGTTTTGACCTAATTTCCTTTCCCTAACTATTTGGCTCTTTCTGATCCATCAAAACCATTCAAACAAATCAAATCAAAACCCCGTGCTAATATACCTTGCCTAATATTAGTTTCTTGATCTAGTCACTTTGTCTGAGATCCTTACGAAGAGAGCCCTCTCCTAGACTAGTAGGGCTAGCTACTTGGTTAAGCATGGTTTGTGGTTACCCCAGAATTGCCTTATTCAGCCTGAGGTTCAATCCAAGTGCTAAAAAAACCTTTCCTATAAACTTGTTTTAGCTTGAAAAACATTGCAAGTGTATGAAGGAAAAGGTTTTTATAGCCAAGATTAGTAGCAGAGCAACCTCGGCCTTATTCAGTAATTAACTTCACTTTTCCATCAAGACACCTACAAATGGGGGAGAGGACAAGACAAAATTGAAGAGGACTTGAGAAAGTGGGATGTCATAATTTAGTCATGATGAAAGACAAGGAGTGTGATGGGGTAGGTGAGGGCCAACTCAGTTAACTAAAAAAAAAATTGAGTTTATTTTGCATGTAATGAAAAAAATAGAGAAAAATTGAAAAAATAAAAAATAATGGAAAAAAATCAGAAAAAAATAAAAATAAAAGAAATAAAAGGTGGACCCACCATCTGTTGGCATGAAAATATTAGTTTCTAATGGATTCAAGTTATGTGAAACTCATGTACTCACCACTCTCCATAATCCCAGTAGCTGAAAAATTGAATTTCAGCCCCTCTCTGGATTGCTACAGGAATATCCTGTAGCATTATAAGAAGATCTTGTATCACACTACAGGAGGGCTTCGAAAAGCTACATGAAGCATGAAAAAGATACAAAAAGGATGAGAAACTACTAAAAGAAGCTAATAGAGGGCTACAGGAAGGACAATTTCACCCAGAACAACCACTAGAGCCTTGGGAAGTAAGGAATTATTTAAAGGAAAAGTAAGTAAAAATTCTTTCTCTCCAACATTTGGCATAAGGATTCCAAAAGCACCTCAATCATCAAGAAAAATTACTTTGCAAATTTACAGTTTGAGAAAACAATTGGATTGGTTAAGCATTTTATTAAGAATATGGTGTGTTTAATAGGGAAAGGGTGCATCTTTTGATTTTTACTTCCTCAACCTTGAAACAAGAACGTCAAAAGCTTCTTTTGTTACAACAATCTCCACTGCATAGGAACCTAAAGGTTTGCAAAAAGTGCTACAGGAAAGTCACAGGTTTCTATAGGGAGCTTGGTAGTGGACATAATTTCCCTCAAACCATATGAATGTTGAAATAATCATGAGGGAAAGTGTAAGTACAAGTTTTCTCCACCAATACTTGGTATGAAAACCATTAAAACTCTCTCAATTATCAAAAGCATACTCTGTAGCTGCCACATATTTAAAATTAGTATGAAATATCATTGAATTTGTGTCATTAAGCATAACGTGTCTTGGGTTTCATGTTGAATTCTACCTCCTCCTCAACATCATAAAAAGAACATTTATTCTACCTTTGTTTCCATAAACACTCTCACTCATGTAACAGAAAAGAGAAACTCCTTGTTCTAAATTGATGAAAGTTTATTGAAGTCACGAGAGGAGAGGGAGAATCAAAGGAATTATAAGAAATTGAGATAAACAAAAATCTTATCCAAGAGGGAAATTACATCCAAATTAGTATGGGATATCATGAAAGTCATCTGAGGGATAAGAAAAGAACAATAGGGAAAGTAGATGGATAGGTTTCTCAGAGGATGAACAACAATTTCAACAAGGGGGTATGATGGGCCTCCAAATTAGATACAAATTAAGGCCCATATAAGATTTCTTAGGCGCATGAAGGCTATATTAAACCTCTCCTTCTACACTTAATATTTTTTTTTTTATCTTTAATATGATCGTTAGGAAGGTTTAGAGATAAATGCATATTTGTGCATACTATTATTTATTTTTGTAGAATATTATGAGAATATTGGGCAGATTATGAAGATTTGAAGGAGGAGATAATTTAGGGACTTACTCCATACTATAGGAGGATCAATACTGGATAATAAATCAATAACATATTATGAAATTATTGTACAAATTCTGGAGCTCCAATGATTGAGAAAATCTAGGAATGTGTTCCTTTCTATTTAATGCAGATTCCTATTGTTAGGAACCATATCCACTATTTGATGGATTTTGGAGGGAAAAGCTTCCTCCTTTCAAGGATAATGCTTCCTCATCATTTTTTATATGTACCAATTCAAATTTAACTCCGGGGGTTGATTTTTCTTAGTCTTGCAGCTCCACTTTCATTCATAACAGAGATGTAATTAGATTGATTCAAATAATGAAGTTTGGTGCCATTTTTAGCTTCTAAAACTCAATATCATTCATAAGACTCTGATTTTCCTTGGGCTTGACCATCCCAAGAGCATCAGATCCCTTTTTTATAATTTACTTTTCCTCTTTTCACTTCTTATTCATATGCATGTCTTGTTTTTGTTTTTCCTATTTCTGCATTTAGTATTGATGATTTCTTGTTGTAGAATTAGGTTAAATGGTTGAAGTGAGTTCTTTGTTAGGATAAAAAGCATGTTTTCATCCTTTGAATAAATTTGGAAGGTCATATTAATCATTGAGCTACTTGGATTATTTTTCTTATTCACAAACCTAAAATATTCTGGAAGTCCCTTGTAGCAAATAATAATAATTTTATGCTATTTTGTAGAGCATACTATTGAGATTCATTTGAGTTTATTCCACTTGCAATAGATCATAAAAACATTCAAGTTAATAAAAAAATTACCCCATTGCATTTTCATTTGATTAGGTTAGTAATTTGATAGGTTAACTAGCTCACTAGTTCTCGAATTTCTAGATTTTAGACTAGTAATTTTTTGCTATTTTTTAGCATGTCTTAATAGGGCTATTTTTTAGTGATTCCACTTGTAATGGAGACCTAAGACATATTTTTAAATAAATAAATTTGTGCCATCTCATTTTAATTTGATTTACTTTGTCATTTGGTAAATTATATCTTCTTGTAGCAAACCTATAACTTCTTGTAGCAAACACTGTAACTTCCTGCAACACTCCTCTAGCATGTGTAAACTTGACCATATTTGCTCAAAAAGCTTGGTTTTTTTCTCTTAGGGTTGAATCATAACCCATAGGCTCTAAATCCATGAATTAGGAATAATAAAACACCAATTAGGACATGCCTTTTTAAAAATTAGATTAGGTCTATTTATTTGAATTCATGCTCTTAGGGTTTCAATTGCAAATTGTTGCCTAGGATTAATTTGTTTTCAAAGTAACATTTCCATTTATGAATTTTTTTAGGATTTTATTTCATTGCATTCACTCCATTACATCATGACAGTGAAACAAGGACACATTGTATGATGCACATATAGTGCTGATACTGTAGTGATGTTTTATCAACCTTAATTGACTCAGGCTGCAACATTAATTGTCAACCTAGGGTAGTGATCTGAAATGATCATAAACTAAAAAATGACGTAGAATTGATTAACCATTATTGATTTGAATGTTCACTGAAAGCATGCAAAATCGAGGAAAATTGCTTCATAATAACACTTTACGACAACTGACTAAACATAAAATTGATGCATAACATAAGTATAAACAACAAAAACACAGTGATACAAGACAAGAAAATTGATTTCAGAGTTCGTCCCTGATGTACTACGTCTCCAGGTCCACTTTCAAGATGAGCAACCTCTTTATTAGGATTGAAACAGGGAAGTTGATTACACAGAGAAAAAACCCGACTGAATGTGCATGCAGGAACTTTTGATCACTGTTAACAAATAGCCCTTTGAACCAGCTTTCCAATGCTTCTTACAGTTTCCAAAACTGACCCTGGATGCCCCTGTTACAATGAAAAAAAATTGCCTATGACCTCTATAAACTGCAAATGAAAAACCAAAACCACTCTAATCTTTCCATGAAAGAAAATCCACCTTTTATAAGCCTGCAAATACATCAAAACCTCCTTCACTGAGTTTAGGGATGAATTTCGCCTAATTTGGGTTCATAAGGTTCAGTTTAGTTGAGATTTGACACCTTAGGGTTTAGCTCCATGGTGGTCGAATTAGTTTTAAACAAACAAAAATTTCGAAACCTAAAAATAACTTAGCTAAAAACCGCTAATTGGTAGCTAACTGGGCGGAGGTTGAATTGTTTCCATGTGAGCATCAATGAACTACTGTCTCACTGCCATCTGGTGGTCTTCCTGGTGGTTCCTGCGACAATTTCGCTAATCGTCCTCATGTGACAACTACCAACTTTTCCTTGTTCGTTACCTCTACGTTTGCCGGCTGTAAACCAAACATTACACACTATTCGTGTGGTGATCTCCTCTGGCGGTAAACTCCCACACTAGTCACATGCAAACCTTTCCCCGATGCGGTCAAGTGTCTCGGGTGTTATGAAACCTCGATGGTCTATCCATATTTGGTCACATGACCATGCGGTTCCACTGTGGTTTACAATGGTGGTTAGGGACTGTTTCATAATATATTTGCATTTTTTATAAAGTTCATGGACTGAGGGTGTATGAACTTCGGTTTTTAGGGGTTTAGTCTTAGGTATGTGATGCTTGGATTAGGTTTCTAGGTTTAGGATTAATGTGGTAGGTTAGGCTTAGGTTTTTTAATAGATTTTGAATCATATTTATATACCATAGCTCATGTCCTTTTAAATGAACCATATCAAACCAATTTGTCACATTGTGACATCTCACCACAAAATCTTATCAACGAAACAACCTTGAGAGAACTGAAAACTCTGGCGACAATTGATGAGACTGATGACAACCTGACTTCTCTAGATGCATTAATCTGATAGATCCTCCTAGATCAATCCTCTCCACTTGAAAACTTTTCGACCACAAAAGTTTGATTTAAAGTAGATATTAGGTGAAGGTCCAGTTCCCTTACTTTTCCGATATCTCTCCATTGTGCCATGCTCGGATTCATGCCCTGAGTCCTACTCGGAGATATTCAACATCGCCATGCCTCGAAGTTCAAGTCTTCTTGTCCAAGATGATATCTTCCTACAACTCATTCATTTATTTAGGCACCAAAACATCAATAGTCGGTCCAATCTATGTATCTTCCTCGGGATCCATGATCATCGGAGGTTAATACAATTTCAAATTTTCCACATTTACAATTGAGTAAATTCGCATGTAAGGAGGTAAATTTAATTGAAAAGCAATATTTCCAGTCTTTTCCATAATCTTGAAAGGGCTATACCTGATGGGTTTTAGTTTTTTACCTTCTCCTTTCAACCTATCTTTACTAATATACAACCATACCTGATCGCCGACCTGGAAATGATGATCGACTTAATGCTTGTCATGGCGCATTTTGTATTTGGCATGACTCTTCTCTAACTAATCCTACATTGTTGCATGTATCTATTATATCCGTTGAATGAACTTAATTGCTTTGTTCGCATCATCATGTTCACCCACTCTGTCCTTTTCACCAAACATGAAATCCATTGGTGACTTCAGTAGATACCCAAAACATGTTTCAAATGGTGACCGATTAGTAGATGAAGGTAAGGCTCGATTGTAAGCATTCTACACATAAGATAAAGATTCACCCCACAATTTAGGATGTTTACTGCAATACCCTTGGAGAATATGTATAATGGTCCTATTTACCACTTCAGTTTGTCCATCTGTTTTTGGGTGAAAGGTTGTGCTCTTTTTCAGCTTTTTGTCCATGAGTTCCCATATGGTGGACCAAAATTTTCCTACAAAACGAGTGTCTTGATAAAAAATAATAGAAGTAGGTAGTCCAAAATGAACCCATACCTGATCGAAGAACATATTTTTAGTCTGTTCAACTCTCACTTGCTTTTTCCAGGGAATAAGCATACACATTTTGCTGAATCTGTCGACCACAACATATAAGTAATCATGCCCTCTCCTGGACATAGGAAGTCCTCCAGCAAAATCCATGGAAATGTTGTCCCATGGCCATAAATGAACTGGAAGTGGCATGTATAAGCCAATCTTTCGATTGCCTAGTTTGTTGGTCGAACACATCACACACCTTTTAATGTATTTAGCAATAGTTTCATACATACAAGGCCAATAAAAATACCTTCAGACTTGTGCCATTGTTTTTCTTACTCCAAAATGCCCTGAAATGCGAGAAGAATGTGCTTCTTGGACAACATGCACTCTTTCTATCTGTGGTATGCATAACTTACCCTGATGATATAACAACTTGTCATGAACATGATAATTGATCTCTTCCACCTGAGCACCATGAGTTAGTGATTCATAAATATCTTTGAAATCAAAATCCATTCTATATTGTTCTATATAACTTTCATGTTTTAAAGAACTACTATGTAGAACTATGGAAGCATTCAAAGATGGCCTAGACAACATATCAACTACTTTGTTTGTAACACCTTTCATGTACTTAATTACTAAGTGAAATTGCTGAAGAAACCCCATCCAGTTGTAATGTCGAGATTGTTGCAACCTAGTTTGAGATTGTAAGTACTGAAGTGGCCGATGATTTGTGTGAATCATTGTTTCCTTACCCATTAAATAATGTTTCCATTTATTAACACTTTCGACCAAAGAAAATAGTTCTTTATCACATGTTGGATAATTTATTATTGCTTTAGAGAAAGTTTTTGAATGAAAACAAATTGGTTTCCCTTTTTGAAGTAAGACTTCACCCATTGCATAACCACTAGCATATGTTTCAATTTCAAATGGCTATTGAATGTCCGGTAAAGCTCAGATTGGTGTTGTAACTATTTTCTGCTTAAGTGTATCAAAATATTTTTGTTGTTTTCCTCCCCACTGAATGGGGACTTTAGAACCTGTTAAAGCATGTAATGGTGAAGCAATCAAAGAAAATTGAGCAATAAATTTTCTCCAATACTGAATTACACCTAAAAAACTTCTAACTTCAGTCACATTCTGTGGCCTTGGCCACTTAACAATCACTTCAATTTTAGCTGGATCTATTTTTAAACTTCCTCCTCCAACTATGTAGCCAAGATAATTCAGTGAAGTTTTTCCAAACTCACATTTGGAAAGTTTAAGGTACAAATGTTCCCTGTTTAATACCTAAAACACCTGCTTAACATGCTTAACATGTTCTTCTATATTGGAATTGAAAATCAAAATGTCATCTAAGTATATTATGACAAATTTATCAATGTATGGGCAAAAAACATCATTGATAACCCGCATGAAATTTTCTGGTGCATTACACAAACCAAAAGGCATTACCAACCATTCAAATAGTCCCTGTCTAGTTTTGAATGTAGTTTTCCAGATGTCATTTTATGCTATGCAGATTTGATAATACCCACTTCTTAAATCTAACTTAGTGAAATAGACAACATTTTTCAATTGATAAAGTAAATCATCCATCCTAGGAAGGGGATACCTGTTTTTTATTGTTATCTTATTTAAGTCCCTAAAGTCGACACACATTCTCCATGTCCCATCTTTCTTAGGAACCAAAATTATCGGTGAGCCACATGGAGATGAACTAGGTCCAATAAAACCTTTCTCAACAAATTCCTGTATTTGTTTCTTTATTTCTTCATTCTCTATAACTGACAGGTGATACATTCCAATATTAGGAAGAGGGGCATCTGACATTAGTTGTATTTCATGTTGTATTTCTCTTTTTGGAGGAAGATTTTTTGGTTCCTTAAATAGTTTTTTAAAATAATCTACCACTTTAACCAATCTATCTTTAAACTAAGATTCACAACTTGAAAAAGCATCTTGTCGATCCTTATGTTGTTCTTTCACAACCATAAGTACATATTTCTTACTTGAACTTATTAATCTATTCATCCAGTTAACCAAAACTAAATCCAAGTGTGTTTTAAGTTTATGTGCCCTGACAATAAATTCAATTCCATCTTTCTTAAGATGATATTTAAGCTCTTTCCTATAAAACACTGCATCACGATCATAGAGATAAGGACTTCCCAACACCACTCCACATATATTAGCTGGAATCACATATAAATCTACTTCATCAATGTAATGATCTGTAATGGAAAATTTTAATCAACATTGCTTTGTGATATTAATATGAGTTTCTTTATTTAGCCAACCTAGATGGTATGGTCATGGATTATTATGTGTCTCCAAACCCAATTTCTTAACTAAATCTTCAGATATTAAATTTGCCTGTGATCCACTATCAAATAATGCATCTATCTTTGTGTGCTTAGAAGTTATCCTTATGTGAAATAATTGAACCCTTTTATCCTCATTTAGATTACTTCAATTGGAGGAAGGTATAGAAGTATTAGAACTTGAACCAATATCAGAAATGTTACCTGTTGAAACCATTGCGGTTATTTTACCTTCATCACCTGAGTCGGAACCCAAATCTTGTTGGATTGTTGTATTGGCCTTATTCTCACCTCTCTTCTTTAGAAACTTCTTCGGTTTGAGTTCTGGATGAAGTTTCCAACATTTGGACTCATCATGTCTGATCCTCTAGAAATGAGTACAAGTAGGCCTTTCACCTTCCTTTTGAGTTGTTGCTATTCTCTTTTCCTTCAGATTACCCTTCTTCTTGCTGTCTTTAGAATCCTTGATTTCCAATTGTCTGGTTGGTTTTGTGAAAAATTGAATGGCATGCCACCTGACTCAATATGTATGGCTTGAACACACACCTCATCAAAATCATCAAGATTAAACATCAATAAATTATGCTACAAACATGAATGTAAACTACCAATGTATTTTAACAAAGTTTCACGTGTATCCAATGAAATACCAAGCGCCAATTCTTTCTTTCTGAAATCCTGAGTAAACTCCTGAACATTCTTCCCTTTACCTTTCCTCAGATGCTGCCAATCAATCACAACTTGCTGCATATATCCTAAAGGATAGAATTGTTTCCTAAGAGCTTTTAAAAACTTAGAACATGAAGAGATGATTTTTCCTTTTTGCTTTACATCTATTTGAGTTTTACTTTACCACCAGATTAAAGTTGTCCCCCCCATTCTAAGTGTAGCTAACTGAATTTTTGCTTTATTGTTAGAGATGTTTTGAATATGACAATACACTTCTATCTGCTTAATCCAATTATCTAACTTTTCAGGATTCATTTCACCAGCATAAATAGGTAATTCAAATTGAACATCAAGTTTCAAGAGAGATGTTTTCTTAGGTTTCTTTTCTGTTTCATATTCTGCACTAGAAGAAGAAGAAGAAGAAGAGGATGATGGAGATGATGGAGGTGGAGGTGGTTTATTAGTCTTCCCTTTACCTTTATCCTTCTTTGATGGATTTGAAGAAGAAACTGCATCTCTCCCCTTCTTGTCTTTGTACATTTCTCCCAACATTTGTTACATAGTTAAGAATTCCTACTGAAACTGTTCTTCAATCATCTTAGTTTCAATGTTTTCACCTGCATCTAATCTTGACATGGTTGATTTTAGAATGACTCGTCGCTTTCCAATCTCTGGATTGATCTGCTCAAGAATTCATTCTCCTCATTGTGACTTTCACCTAGTTAACATTCAATGGAAAATTCTACAAATGCAACCTCCCCTGATACCAAATTATATGACCTGAAATGATCATAAACTAAAAACTGATGTAAAATTGATTAACCATTATTAATTTGAATGTTACCTAAAAGCACGCAAAAATCGAGGAAGACTTCTTGATAAGAATACTTTACGACAACTGACTAAACATAAAATTGATTCATAATAGAAGTATAAACAACAAAAACACAGTGATACTATATAGAAAAATTGATTATAGAGTTCGTCCCTGATGGACTACGTCTCTGGGTCTGCTTTCAAGATGGGCGACCACTTTATTAGGATTGAAACAGGAGAAGTTGATTACACATAGAAAAAACCAAACTGAATGTGCATGTAGGCACTTCTGATCACTATCAACAGATTTCCCTTTGAGCCTGCTTTCCAACACTTCTTACAGTTTCCAAAACCAACCCTAGATGCCCCAGTTACACTGAAAACAAAACTGCCTATGACCTCCATAAATTGCAAATGAAAAACCAAAACCACTCTAATCTTTCCATGAAAGAAAGTCCGCCTTTTATAATCCTGCAAATACATCAAAACCTCCTTCACTAAGTTCGAGAATGAATTTGGCCTATTTTGGGTTCATAAGGTTCGGTCTAGTTGAGATTTTCCACCTTAGGGTTTACCTCCATGGTGGTCGAATTAGTTTTAAACAAAAAAAACTTTTGAAACCCAAAAATAACTTAGGCTTAGCTGAAAATTGCCAGCTGGTAGCTAACTAGGTGGAGGTTTAACTATTTCCATTTGAGCATCGACAGTCAACTGTCTGACTGCCATCTGGTGGTCTTCCCGGTGGTTCTGGCTATGGTTTTGCCAACCGTCTGCATGTGACAACTACCAACTTTTCCTTGGCGGTTACCTCCATGGTTGTCATCTATAAACCCAACATTCACTCTATCTGTGTGGTGATCTCCTCTGATGGTGAACTCCCACATTGGTCACATGCAAACCTTTCTTCGATGTGGTCAAGTGTCTGCAGCGTTATGAAACCCCAATGGTCTATCCATCTCTGGTCACATGACCATGCAGTTCCGCAACATTTTACAATGGCGGTTAGGGACTGTTTCATAATATATTTGAATTGTTTATAAAGTTCATGGATTGAGGGTGTATTAACTTAGGTTTTTAGGGGTTTAGTCTTAGGTATGTGATGTTTGGATTAAGTTTTTAGGTTTAGAATTAATGTGGTAGGTTAGGCTTAGGTTTTTTAATATATTTTTAATCATATTTATATACCATAGCTCATGTTCTTTTAAATGAACCATATCAAACCAATTTGTCACATTGTGACATTTCACCACAAAATCTTATCGACGAAACAACCTTGAGAGAACTGAAAACTCTGGCGATAGTTGATGAGACTGATAACAACCTGAGTTCTTTGGATGCATTAATCTGACAGATCCTCTTGGATCAGGCAGGTATTGTTGTTTCAATGGAGTTCGCACTATCTGTGCTGACACACTACAGTCAAGCATAAGAAAGTGCATAAAAACTGTAAAAGATGTTACTGTTCTAAATTACTGAATCAATCATGTATGTAGATATAAAAACAATCCACATAATTAAATCACAACTTGCAGCTATTGAAATAAAGGTGCGCCACACCTATAACTAACATCTATTCCAGCTGGTTACTATTCCTCTATTGTTTAACTCTGTTTAACAACACAAGATAAATAGAAATAATAGTGAATGCAATCCACGATTTGTATAACAACAAGAAGAAACTATAAATCAATAAACTAATGTGAAATGTACACTACCTAATCACCGCAATCCCTACCAAAGAGGAGGGCACTTCCTCCTCAGCAAGGCACAGGAAGAACACAAAAAGTTATTAACGGATCAATTAAGAAGCAAAAACATCATCACTATTCCAATTGATATTAAAATAAGTTTAGGAATTATAGAAACAGAGTAACGGTACTCTTCTATATACCTCCTTTGATACATAAAAAGATGAGTCTTTTATAACTATTACATCCTGAAAATTAGAAAACAGATTAGTATCTGATTCTCATGTTGATCCAAAAATAAAGAAGATGCAACCTACTGCTAAATAAATATACATTAGTTACAATTGTTTGAGTTGTGTTACCTCAAAAATAAACAATCCTACTACCGACAACTGTTATGTGGAATAGTACCCACATTTCCAGCTTCGGTGCAATAGTATTTAGCAAACGATGGTTTGGGATGACGCTGCATAATTGATGACAACATTGTTGGTGTAACGACAAATCCATGTGAGGTGTAACAACACCCGATATGCAACAACAACCTGTAACAACTCTGATGTGGAGGAGCAATCTGTAACAGTAGCCACCTATAACAACAATGATTTGTAACAACACCTTGTATGTAGCAACGATATGTAACAACACTAAGAGTGTAACAATGAACTGTTCTATCCTTTCCTACAGTTAAATCCTGCTGCCTGTCTGCTTCTATGAGCCAACACCTGAAAAAGATAAACTTCTCGACATGCTCCTTCAATGTTTGTCTAGTTAGCCAAAAAAAGAAATAAAGCCTCATATTTATTTGGTAAAATACAACAAAGTAACATGACAACAAAATGGATTAAAAAGGTAATAAAAAAGGGAGTTTGGCCATATAAGGGCACAAGTCTGAAGGATAGAAAGGTTAAAACAAGGGAAAGAAGTTGTAGAAAATGGGTGAAAAACCACACCCAACATCTCCCCCTGACTGAAGCCACCGCATGTCCCCATGCAGAATCTTAGACCCTTCTACTGTGCCACCAATGGAAATATGTAAAGTTGTATGCAGTAGCAGTATCATCGCCTAGAGCTTTGAATCCTTGAATGACCATTAACTTATGTGGTCAGGGTTCCTCTTCGTAATCACATAACTAATAATCGGGTTGATACTCCTCTAATGGAAAACATATAAGAGGGAATCTGAACCTGAGGCTCATCCAAAATGCCCCGAGTGTCAGTAAAATTTGGGCGTTTTCTGACACCCGTGAAATAGTAGCCACAAATTTCTTATACTCAAATGGCTCCCCTTCCTAGAATTTTTCACTGCAAGCCTCAGTGCACTTGAGACTTCCGACCAATGCTTGGCTCCTCATGGTTGCAAATAAGTTGAGGCAAACCCTCATGATCTTTCTTTTGTAGATGGCTGACTGATCTCTCCTTTCTGGAGTGCTCAGGAACTGCCTGAAATGTCACCGCTTATCTCTCCTCTCTGGAGTGATCAAGAACTACCTGAAATGTCGCCGGAGTTCATAGGCCATTCCCAGTTCAGCCCAGACCCATAGTGTTGTGCTTTCCTCATTGGTCTCTATTGTCTTCTTAGCTAGTTTCCACTCAATATGGTTCCTCATAAATGAGAGAAATGCTCGCAACTGCAAATCTCCCATGAAAGAGAGGATAGTCGCCACCATCTTTGTGCTCACATATTGACACATCATGTTGTGCAAGAACAACTTGCACAACAAATTCTGATCATCAAAATCACATGACTGAAAAAATTCCAAAAAGGTGGGGGTAAAAGAACCAAAATAGGACCTTTTCTCATAAAATACCCTCAACTGAAATAAATAGTAACGTTCCAATAGGAACATAGGGTATGACGGGGATGGATGCCTACATGCTAGCAGGTTTAGAGTGAGGTTGTGGAGTTTGGTCTTATCAAATGTTAGGTCAGAGACCTCCCAATGCAGCTGATACAACTATTCATCCTTTTTCTTCATCATTTCTTTATGCCTTCGTGCCTCCTCTTTTCTTTCCCATTCTTCCTTCAACCATTTCTCTTGTAAGGAATCCATCATATTCTTATACACATTGAGTGGAATCACCCCCTCCTGTAGAGAGAGTGCCAACTTCTTCCACTTTTGCAGCTCTGCCAATAACAACAATTTCTTAGAATGCCATCATTCAATAGGACCCGATGTTCTTCCACATGCATCATCAGCTAAGGGTGTAGCATCCTTATGAGGGTGAAGCTGTCCCACCTCGGCTGCTGGTTCTTATGTAATAGCAGCTTCGTCGGTGGGTTTGACCACAGCTTCCTTACTTTCCTGGTCAACTTCCATTCTTACTACTGGTTCTTATGTTGGCAGTAGTAATGTCGACTGGTTTTTTCTCATCATTTATCTTCGGACAAGCTTCAGTCTCTGCTACTGGTTCTTGTGTAACAGAAGTAGTCACCATCTGCTCATGGATATTATCTTTCTCTTCCTCCACTTGGCTAATTTCCTCCTCCATTGTTGTTCCTAGTGAAACAACAGTGTCAGCAAATGGTTCTTGTGTATTCATTGCTTGATCACTCTCTATGTATTTTGTTGTCTCGGTTGCTGGCTCTTGTGTATCAACAACGTCCTCAACAGGTTTTGGTGTAACAACTTCCTAGTTTTCGGTTTGAGTCTCCCTCGAGGTAGTATCTACTGCATAGACTTTGAATCCTGCTTCCACCAACTTCCCAGCACAGGCTACACAGAGAATTCTTGAGATTTCTCCCCTTTTATCCCCCTCGACAGCCTCTGCCAAAGTATCCAGCCCTAGGGCTTTTGGGTTATTGCTAGCTATTCCCTTAATTCCTCAATCTCCTTTTCTAAAATTTCAATTTTCGACAACAAGGACTGGGTTTCGCTCTTACTAGTTGAAGGAGGTTTTTCTGGTTAAGCTTGCTCCTCATCCTTCTGCTCGACTGTTTCCTTGTTCTTTCTCAAGGTAGATGGGGACTCTAGGTGTCTGCTAACCCTTATCCTCTCCTTTGGCCTTCTGACACCAATTGGTTTGTCAACCGACTTCTTGCTGATTCTCACTATTGAGGGCTATAGTTGCTCCTTTGTTACCTCTAGATTTTCCCTAGCCATCTTTGTTTGCCTTCTGTGAGTAGTCCTAGGCGTTTTTCGCATGAACTCTTCCCAATTTTTGCCCTGTATGCTTAAGGCATACAACATGATGAGTTTAATAAGGTCGTGGTCCGTAACACACATTTCTAGATGTGTAGCCATCTTCACACCTGCGGCCATGTGTCTAATATTTCCCAGCAAGAAATATAACCGGTTAATCTGCTGCTGATGGCAGAGATGGTTCAACAGTGGGAAGTGGTAATTAGACACAATTGTTGCTCTTCCCTCACAAGTAATGTACTTAATGAGGAAGAGAGCAACATCCGCCCATGGCTAGGGGAGTGACAACCTATAAATTCCCCTACCCGTCTTAACCAATGACTCGCTTTCCTGAAGAAAATCCCCTTTTAGCGAGGGGTCATTAACCTTCCTGGTAAACCATCTCTTGCCTTCTTCTGGCAATCCTATTACTTTGGCAATAACTTCTTTTGTGACCTCCACTTTCAGTCCTCTAACCTCCCTCTGGTTTCTTTCCAGGTTCTTTGCTAATTCCATGGCCACACCATTGTCCAATCCTTCCAATTTCTAGAAGAATTTGAACCAACCTGTGTCTTTGAAGACATGGCATGCCTCAGGACAACCTTCCAAGGCTTCTGTAGTTCCTGGTATCACTGCTCCACCCATTGCTTCTATAATTGAATTCTATTTCACCTGCTTATCTTCCCTTCGACACACACTTTGGTTGTTTCAGCCTGCACTGCTACCTTCCTCCTCTCCGAGCACTCTAAATAGGGATTTAGTGCTTCCAATGGGGGTAAATGATAGGGTGGTAGGGTGGCGCAGGTGTAGATTTGGATTAAGATTTGACATGTGTGGTTCGTATAGCTTAATGAATTTTTCTTTAATGGTGAGTTGTGGGGAGGTCTTGTCAATAGTGCCCTTACCCTTTTTGGTATGATTTGGTATGAAGTAACAATAACTCCTGAGTTGCATGCCTTAATTGCTGGATTTTTCCAATAATTACAAATCATGCGATGGTCATGTCGTGACATGATTCATTCCCCCCATCTTAATTATGACAGCCGTCCTCGACCGTCAATTAGTCATCTTAACTTACCACAATTACAAAATAAATTGAATGCAATATTACATTTTTGATGACATACCTGGGTGACATGGGGCATGGTGATGGGCAGCGCAACGTCAAATCATACTCGGGCAATGAGACACATGAACTTAGATTTGGTGATGAGGCTCACGGTGATGTTTTTGTTATTTATTACAATAAAATATTTCGTTTTATTGTCAGTTGTTACAGGTGTAACATCCAAGATGACTGGTATAAATTCATTTTAATTTTTACAAAAAGATAAAGAACAAAAGATCTTGTAACAACACTTATCGTATGATAAACTTGAAAGGAACAAATGTTGTTGTAGAGGGTGTAACAAAACTTATTGTATGATACAATTTGAAATAACAAATGTTGTTGCAGAGGGTGTAATAGCCGCCACCAAGTGGTTTTCAACTGCTAACAAAAGTTTTTGTCTATGCCTGCAAAAGGTTTTCACAGCCAGATTAATATATATATAATATATATATAATATATAGTATATTATATATATATATATATATATATATATATATATATTATAATATATATATATATATATTATATTATATATATATATATATATATATATATATAAATATATATATATATATATATATTTGAAAACGGTGTAACAGATGCCACTAGGTGGTTTTCAGTTCTTACACTTATTGGAAAAGTTAAACTTTTTGCAGCACATGGGGGCTTTCCCCTGTTCCCATAACCTATAGATCCAAATTTGTGACAATGTTGACAAATGAACCCTTCAAGGTAAGTTTGTAATACAACCGGAGACAGTGCCCATTTGCAAGTAATGGTGTCCTTGCAGTGCCAATGGTTACCCAATTTACAATCCCATTGTCAAAGACTGCGCCTACCTCATAAGGACCTAGCCATTTCGTGTGGAGCTTACCCTTGAAGTCCTTAAACCTTGAGTCATATAAGAGAGCCCAATCTCCTTTCTAGAATTGTTTCTTCTTTATAAATCTGTCATGCCACTTAACTCTCTGCTACTAGATAATCTTTGTTTGCTGGATAACAGCCAACTGTTTCTCCTCCAATTCATTGAGTTGGTTCAATCTCTACCTTTATGCTGTAGTCAAATCCAAATTGACCCACAATGCTATCCTTAGTGTCTTGATTTCAAATTCAATGGGGAATAAATGGTTCTTGCCATACACAAGTTCATATGGTGAGAATCTAGTGGTGTTCCTCCATGTAGTCCTGTATGCCCATAACACTTCTGGAATTTTGTTAGCCCATTTTTTTTTATGACTCGCTACAATCTTGGTAAGGATCCCATCAATGAATTTATTAGTGCTTTCCACCTGGCCACTCGCATGTGGATGGTAAGATGTTGTGATTTTGTGATGGATTTTATATTTCTCGACCAATTCCTGGATCTTATGGGATTTGAACTACGGCCCTCTGTCTATGACTATCTCCCTAGGTATGCCAAACTGGACGAAGATGTCTTCGAATAGAAAGTCTGAGATAGCCTGCTCCGTGGCTATAGTTAGTGCCTTCACCTCGACCCATTTCATGACATAGTCAGTATAGACCAAGATGTAGGATCTCTATCTAGATGAAGGATTGATTGGTCCCACAAAATCTAGATCCCACTTCTCAAAAGGTTCTATGATGATATGGGGTTGTAATGACATCTCATCTGATTGTAGTGGTTGGCCCATCCTTTGACAACTATCACATCCCTTCATGAACTTCTTGGCAACCTGAAATATTGTTGGCCAGTAGTACCATGTTGAAAGGACTTTGTATCCTGTTCATTTATCTGTGAAGTGTCCTCAGCAAGGTTCTTCATGGAAGGCTTTGAGGATATCAAAGACCTCGTCCTCTCTAACACATTTTCTGATCTGGAAATTGGGTCCAGTGTGGTAGAGGTTCCCATATATCTAGGTATATGTAGCACTTTGTTGTATGATTTTCTTTTTCTCCTTGAAGGACAAATACTGGAGAAACTTCCCTGCAGCAAGATAATTGGCTATATTTGCATACCAAGGTGAGTAAGTAGAAATAGAAAAAAGATATTCATCAGGGAAAGAATCTTTAGTAGGAGTGCAACTGTCATCAATAGTTAGCCTAGAAAGAAAGTCATCTACTACATCGTCTTTTCCAAGCTTATCTACAATAGTGATATCAAATTCTTGTAACAACAATAACCAACATGTAATCCTACCATTTGTAATTGGCTTATAAATTAAGAAACGAATGGCAGAATGGTCAGTGTGTACAAATACTTGATATCCGATGATGTAATGTCAGAATTTATTGATGGCATGCATGACTACTAATAACTTCTTCTCGGTCACTATGTAGTTGAGCTCAACTGGAGTTAGATTTTTACTTATGTAGTAAATGGCGCAAGGTTTCTTATCCTCCAGTTGGCCTAGAACAACACCTAAAGCAATATCTGACACATTCGTAGCTATGTGAAACGACAATTCCCAATTAGGTCCTCACAAGACCGGGGCTGTTGATACACAACCTTTCAGCTTTAAGAAGGCCTACTCACACTTCACTATCCACAAGAAATCAACATCCTTCATGAGCAAGGAAAATAATGGCGATGCAATTCTTGAAAAAATTTCTATAAATCTTCTGTAATACCCTGCATGCCCTAAGAAACTACATACCTCTTTCTGCATTTTGGGGGTTGGAATTTCTAGGATTACCTCTATTTTTGCAGGGTCTACCTTGATTCCATCAGAAGAAATGCAATGTCCAAGAACGATGCCTTCAATCATCATCATGTGACATTTCTCTGTGCTCAAGGCAACATTGTTCTGTACACATCGTTATAACACTTTTTCCAGATTAACTAATGCTGCTTCAAAATCATATCCATAAGCTGTGAAATTGTCCATGAAGATTTCCAGGCAGTCATTCAATAAGTCGGAGAAAATTCCCACAATTTCCCTTTGAAAGGTTGTTGGTGCATTACAGAGCTCAAAAGGTAGCACTCTGTATGTGTAGGTTCCCCAAGGAAAAGTAAAGGTTGTTTTTTCCTGGTCTTTCATGGCGATTTGTATATGATTGTAGCCACTGAATCCATCCAAAAATGAAAAGTTTATTTTTGAAGAGAGTATGAAGGACCTGATCAATAAATGGTAATGGAAAATGGTCCTTGTGAGTGGCCTTGTTGAGTTCTCTATAGTCAACACAAACCCTCCACTTGCCATTCTTATTAGGAACGATGACAAGCGGTGACACCCACTAACTGTAAGATATTGGATAGATAAAATTAGCACTCAGGAGTTTTCGTAGTTCCTCTTTAACCACTTCCTTTAGTGCGGGGTTCATGCGGCACTGTGGCTATCTAACTGGTTTGCAGCCATCCTTCAAATAAATATGGTGGGTGCATAGTTAGGTTGGATCCCTTTCATATCCATATAATCCCATGCAAATGCCTTTTTATACTTCTGCAACAACTGTAACAGTCGTTGACTCTATTCAACAGTCAAATTGGGGTTAACATTCAAAAACTTTCCAGCCTCAATCTCAATTAGGTTGCTAGCAATATTCAGAGCTATCCTCATTTGTTCAAAATATATATCTTCCACCTCTTCCTCCTCATTTTCATTTTCAACAGAAGCAACACACAGGGAATTACTAATAAAACCATTAATAACATCATCTTCTATTTCGTCTTTAAAATATTGGGCTTTCCCTAGAGTGAGGAGTGGTAGGGAAAGAATTGACTTAGGCTCAAAATCATCCCACCAAGGGTTGTACACATCCACATTTGGTTTTGGGGGATAAAGATTAAGGTTTTGGGTTGCCTGGCCATCTGAGATCACCATGGATCTCGCCCTGTGGCCTATAAATGTGTTCGCAGTGGCCAACCAGGGTCTCCCTAGGATCAAAGGATGCCCCCCCAAATTGGATTTGGGCTATAGAATAAGGAAATTAGCTGGATATCTCCAGGAAGCTATCATAATCACTATATCTTCTAACATCCCCTCAGATTTAGCATGGGACCTCTTTACCAATTCTAGCATAGTGGGGGTGTGTCTAAGTCCCTGTAGCCTGAGAGTGATAAAGAGATCTTTCATCATTACATTAATAGTAGCCCCAAGATCAATCAATGTATTGGCTATGGGTTGATCATTAATATAGAAGGTGACTGTAGGCTTGCCTAGATCATTGTTCTTAGTAAGGTGAGGCTGAGTAGACATTAATTTGGATAACTCTCCCATCACATGTATGGTGGCAGAGTCTTTAGGCTTTCTTCTAGGTTTCTTGATGCCAAAATCTCTCATTATCTTGGCATAGATGGGTACTTCTTTAAGGGCTTGCAGCAAAGGAATTCTTACATACAGATTTTGCAACTCCCTAAGGGAATCAGATTTAGGCTGGGAAGTCATCCAAGGTTCAGCCAATCTCTAAGGATATGGGGTCCTGCGTAACAACAGTTGAATCTACTATTATAGGTGTATCAACCTTCCCTGAAGTAGTTGTTACAGATGTAACAATTCTTCTCAGGTTCGCTGTTACCAATGTAAAAACTTCCTCTATATCAGTTGTTGTAGGCATAGTAGCCACCTCAGAGTCTCCGACTTCTCCTCTAGATAGTTCACAGTCTTCCTTCGTAATGATAGGGAAGTGACTGGGGTTAATTACCATTCTCAATCATAATTGTATTTCATTAAATTCCACAGGGGTAATAAGGTAGGTCTGGAAGGTCGTAGGAGCCTCTATGCCCTGAGCGACTTTATTGTTTGGGTTTGGGTTAGGTTGGATATGTAGTTGAGGTCATACAAGTGGCGGAGGAGCAAAAGCTTGGAAAGGAGGTAACTGCAACTATTGCTGCATGGATGGTGTAGGCATAGCTAAATTCTGGGCATTTACTCTCTAGTTTTGGTTCCACAGGAAAATTTGGGGTTGAGGATATTGGATAGGAGGATATGGAGACCATTGGTTCCGGGGTGAAGGGAACTGAGCTGAAGGAGGGGTAGAATATTGCCATGGATATGGTTGATTATTATATGCATTGTTCCATGAATTGAAAGAGGAAAAGTCTTGAGACATACCTGGAGGTTGCAGTTTCCATGGCCTCCATGGTGCAATGAAATAAGAGGACTGCACCTCTTCACTTGATTCTCTAAGTGCTGCCTTTAGTATAGGAAGCTCTGGACACTTCTCTGTCGAATGTTCCATCCCATAGATGTTACAAAGGCTAATTCTATTCAGTTCGCAATCCTTGTAAGGATGTTTCTTCCGACAGGTGAGACGTAACATAGCTAGGGGTGTATCAGCTTCTGGTTGTGTCTTTTTGATCTGTGTCATTATTATTTGGGTTGAGAGAGTACTGAGGATATCGATCTTGAAATTTTCAAACAAATTTCCAATATCCGCTTTGGTTACTCCTCCACCTGCAGATTTTTATATGCGAACAGAGGCATCACAAATTGTACTTCTTCCTCTAGATGCTCCTTTAAAGCATTGTAGGAAAAGATTTATAATTTCCATGAATGTCTCTTGTGATATATCCCCCTTGCCTTATAGGCTCAGGGTTTCAAGGAAGTCGTCCCTCATTCCTCTGATGAATATAGTCTTCAATATTTCTAGGTCTAAATCGTTGTGTTTAGACCTCTGCAAATTGTCATGGAACCGTTCCACATAATCTTCCAGGATTTCTTCCTCCTTCTATGTCATTCTGAATATCTCTTCCCTTAAGTCCTTGGTCCTACAATAGTCTTGCTACCTTGACAAGAACATCTCCTTGATATCATTCTGTGTTGAAATGGAAGCGGGGCCTAATCCCATGAACCATCTTGAGGCTGCTCCTTTTAAGGTAGGAGGGAATATCTTTAACTTCTGAGCATGTGTTGTATAATCATAACTTCCACACAAGACATCAAAGTCAAATAGAAATTTATCCAGATCTTCCACATTCATCCCCTGAAAGGATGGTAAGGATGATAGAGGAATATTCTTCATAGGAGCTTCACCCCTAAGATTCCCAATTGGGAATTCAAAGGTGGTGATAGTGGTGTCTGTTTTAGCATTGTTATCATTGTTGTCCCCCATGATTAATTATTCTAACCCTTTCTATAGCAGATGTTCTTCCAACTGCGTTTGTGATGGCCCTGCAGACGCAATTAATACCTCAGATACTCCTGGAGTTTGTTGTTTCATCGCACTAACTGTATCCAGATATAGATAAATCTCTAAGTGATTCTCCTTCTCAGGTGTATGATGTCGCCCCTCAGTTTCCCCTTGGCCCCCAGTCCTCAAATTCTGGCTACTACTTCCCCTTCCTGCTCATGAATCAAATCCTTGATCTTGAAGGTATGAGTGCTAGCCTTAGAATGATATGGTCTCGAGATGGATGGATTGGACGTTTCTGCTTTTCCTATGGGAGTCACAAACTTCTGTGGCCTTGTCTTCCTTACATTCCTCTGAGAGCTGGACAGTTCTTTCTCCACCTTGGATATTAATTCCTAGATAAATGTCTTCCTTCCCAAATCTTCACCCTTCATTTCCTTTTTACGACCCTTCGTTCTTGTAACTTATTAGAGTTGGGGTAATTTTAGTATCTTTGTAATTCCTAAAAAGTACACACATGGACCCTATGTGTATCAAATCAAACTCTAAGAATCTTAGCCTTCGATAGTGGCGAGCCCACCTAGGTATGTTAGAATGATGCACAGGTTCTTACCTCTCGTCTTACCACCCAACAACTAAAGAGCTGAAGACACACTAATCAAAGCATCAAAATGACCTAAGTGTCCTACTGATCACAATGGTGAGCCCCCCTAGGTATGTTAGAGCGATGCACAGGTTCTTACCTCTTCTCTTACCCCCTAGCAACTGTGGACTAGGAGTACTCTATATTAAACAAACAACTTGGCTGATTGTATCATCAACTTTCCATCCTTGACAACAACGCCAAAATGTAATGTTTTTTATCAACTTTAATTAACTCACACTGCAACATTAATGTCAACCCAGTGTAGGTTTTGTTGTTTCAATGGATTTCGCACTATCTATGCCGATACACTGTAGCCAGGCATAAGAAAGTGTAGAAAAATTGTAAAAGATGTCGCTGATCTAAATTACTGAATCAATCATGTATGTAGATATAAAAACAATCCACATAATTAAATCACAACTCACAGCTATTGAAATAAAGGCGTGCCACACCTATAACTAACATCTATTCCAATTGGTTACTATTCCTCTCTTGTTTAACTTTGTGTAACAGCACAAGATAATTAGAAACATCAGCAAATGCAATCCATGATTTGTACAACAACAACAAGAAACTATAAATTAATAAACCAAATTTAAATGTACACTACCTAATCACTACAATCCTTGCCAAAGAGGAGGGCCCTTCCTCCTCAGCAGGGCATAGGAAGAACAAAAAAAAGTGATTAACGGATCAGTTAAAAAAAAATAACATCATCACTGTGCCAATTGATATTAAAATAAGTTCAGGAATTACAGAAACAAAGTAACAATACTCTTCTATATGCCTCCTTTGATACATAAAAAGCCAAGTCTTTTATAACTATTACATCCCAAAAATTAGAAAATAGATCAGTCATGAGAATCTCTGATTCTCATGCTGATCCAAAAATAAAGAAGTTTCAACCTACTACTAAATAAATATACATTAGTTATAATTTCTTGAGTCATGTTGCCTCAAAAATAAACAATCCTAGTGCCAACAACTGTTATGTGGAATAGTACCCATATTTCCAGCTTCGGTGCAACAATATTGAGCAAATGATGGTTCGAGATGACGTGACATAACTGATGACAACACTGTTGGTGTAACGACAGATCCACACGAGGTGTAACAACACCCGATGTGTAACAAAAACCTGTAACAACACTGATGTGTAGCAACAACTGTAACAACAACCACTTGTAACAAAAGTGATTTGTAACAACACTTAGTATGTAGCAGTGATATGTAACAACACACAGGGTGCAACGAACTATTCTATCCTTTCCTACAGTTAACTCTTGCTATCTGTCTACTTCTGCAAGTCAACACCTGAAAAAGATAAACTTACTGACATGCTCCTTCAATGCTCGTCTAGTTAGCCACAAAAAGAAATAAAGTCTTGTATTTATTCGGTAAAATACACCAAAGTAACATGACAGTAAAATGGATTAAAAAGGTAATTAAATAGGGAGTTTGGCCATATAAGGGCACAAGTTTGAAGGACAGAAATGTCAAAACAAGGGAAATAAGGTGTGGAAAATGGGTGAAAAACCACACCCAAAAGATACCTCTTAAGTTTGTATGAACCCCAGGTTGATAATTAAAGTTGGTAGCCTTGGGAGTTGCAACATTCTTGTTGCAATACTAAAGCTCATTAAGATGGACCATTAGAACCTGCAATGAATCTTCTAATTCTAATATATATCTTTAAGACTAGACTAGACAAGGTATATGAGGGTTGCATGGTTTAGGGTTTCAAGAGTTGACTAGAAGAAAAAAGGAAAATAAGGCTTAATCCCTAAGGCACTTAAGAATCTCAGTTTTTTCCTTGTAGAGGAAATGGTGCAAAGAAAAAGACAAATGGGTGAATGCCTGTTATGTTGGAGCTCCTATTAAGGGATTCAAAACAAACACATGAGAACCATTAATTATAGGTAAATTCATAATTCTAATTTAAATCAACTAATAGCTTCATTACACTCATATCAGTGGAAGAAAGACCTTAATGAATGAAATAGATATAACAAGACATAATTCTGCAGTTATCCCAGAAACTAGAATCAAGATTGGTCTTTATTCTTCGATTTCATAAATACTTATTCATTACAAATTGCCATGAATCAAAACTCTGAACCTTCAAACCTTACAAAAATATTGATTCTGGTCTTTTATTTCTGCCCTCTAGACTTGCTGAATAACTATTGAAACAAAGCGAGTTATAAAACTGATTTGTCTCTTGTTACATATTTTTTTGTTTTTTTTGTTTTTAATAAATCATAATACAATTAAA
>APFE030764825.1:48624-64364 GCA_000404065.3 Pinus taeda
TATATATAATATTAACTCTTTCTGATAAGAAACCCTGTGATCCAGATTTAAACAGGAATGCAATAAAGTACATAAAGTACATAAATAATCATAAATATAGAGATGCAATAGGAATAATGCTTCATTTCATTAATGTAAAATATTGAAATATGCTTACAAACAGAAATGGAAATAAACCAACTAGGGTGATGTTAGCTTACCTCTGAGAAGAGATATGAAGGCTACATGCTTCTGAAATGTGTTACAATGAGGCTCTAAGGCCTATTTATTGTTGAGAAATGGAAAACCCTAAACATCAAAAAACCTAACCCTAGGAGATGAAACACCAAACTATGGGCCCTGTTTCAGATAAATTGGTACATCAACTTCCCGAGGTCGTAACTTTGGCATATGATATCCATTTGATGCGCACAATAGCTCATTAGAAAGATCTATCTGAGGACTGCAACTATGGGAAGAGAAACATTGGGCCATGGACTGATGTTCCTCCCATATTTCCCAAAAAATGTCGTTTAGGACCTCAAAACGGCTCTAGAAGTTTAGGACCCAAAAAACTGCTAAAAATAGTAAATTGTGCTACAATTAAGGAAACTTAAAAACTGAAAGAGATAGTTGTGGGGGTCCAAGGGATAGGTGGGTGGCCACCAACATCCACTTGGATCATTCCTCCCCCCTTAGGAAGCAATGGTCCCCATTGTGTTGAGTTTCTTTATGAGATGAGGAAACTTCTGCTATAGTTGGTTCCTGGTGAGTTGTTCTGCAACCTCTGATGTGTCTAGTAATGGTGGGAAGCATGGTCGAGGGCAGTCCACATTGAACACTCAGTGAAACTGAAGGAATGGGAGAATTCTATGCTCCAAAGCATTGTTTCCCACAACCTTGGTATGGGCTCTTGTAAGGCGTTCTTTCTGTAGATGCAACTAGACTTTTTCGCCCACTTGAAGATTGCGTGGTACCTAATGCTGATCATGTCACTACTTGTACTTGGTATTTTCTAGAATGGAGCAGCGATACATCGACCCATTGGGTAGAGGTGCTCTCTGATTCAGATTAAATGAATTCTTGACCTGATAGTGCAACGGTGTCCCTGTGAGTGAGAAGAAGGTGTTCTTGTTTGCTTTTGTGATTGTATCCATCTGCTGTTGTTGTTGTGTGGAGGAACTCTTTGCGGGGGTCATGGATGTGGCGACAATATTCCCCTTACTTTGGGAGTGAACCAGACAAAAAATGAATTTCCTATTCTAGGAGATGAGCTTTCTACATTTCTTAGCAATGATCAAAGAGGTGGCGGTAGGTGGGGCTAACTACGGTATCCTGTATAATGAATTACCCAAATAAATAATAACAATACAAGGCCTTGACTCATACACAACATGTTTCGTCCATAAGTATGGTTGGCCTAATAGTACATCACAAACATTAAGGGGTGAAACATCACACAATACCTCATCTGTAAAGGGCTTGATGCTGTAGGGAAGGCGACACTGCTGACAGACTCAGAGATCTCGTCCTTGGTGAAGCCACCTATTAATATATGGTTGCGGGTGTGGTGTAGTCGGTAGGCCTAACTGCTTCATGACCTATACTAAAATGAGGTTATTTTGGATCCCACTATCAATAATGAATTGTAGCGGTGAACCCTTCACCCACATCTGTGAGTCGAAAAGATGCTCCCCATCCTCTGGATCTTTGGGCTCATTCTTCTAGATCTTTGTGGTGGAAACAATGGCGCTGGGCTCTACGTCAATGATATTCTTCCCTTTGCCATTCCCCTTGTCCGGTTCTGACTTAGGGTCAGAACATGCATCTGATTCCGAAGCCTTCAACTCGACCACCAGCGACTGCTTGGTTTGACACTCGTGTTGTGAGTGGGGCTCTTATGGAACTCACACCACTTTCCTATTTCCTTCTTCAAATTCATGGTGTTGTTCTTTTCTTGTGGCTTCAATGGGTTATATTGGGTTGCCTTATCTTGGATTTGTCCTTGGTTCTGTGATTTGGGGAAGTCTTTCCCTTGCTTTAGATTCACAGATCCAAAGTCTCGCTTCTTTTGTTTAAAATTCAGCTTGATTTTAACAGTGTATTGGTACGTCGTGCTGAGCAAGGAGATGTTCAGTAACTCCATCTCATCCTGGATATATCTGTATATATAGCCACAATATTTGAGTACCAAGTGCAGCTCATAATCCTTGATACCCAACTGTGTGCGAAGGGTATGAAAAATGTTTGTGAACTCTGGCACATCTTGGTCCCTTCCTTGCCACAACATGGTCCACTTTATGTATTTGTCCTCATAGCTTTTGACAGGGTAGTACTGCTCCTTGATAGCATCTCGGAATAAATTCCAAGTGGGTGCGGCTAAAAATAGTGAGCCCATAATTTCATCCTTCTGCTCACAGTAGGTTTCCCACCAGTCCTTGATGTGGGGGGCTGCTTTGAGAAGAGAAAAAATAATCTTTTCCCGACTGGAAAAATCATAAACAAAAAAATACCCTTCTAGTAGATTTAACCATTTATCTATGACATCTGCATCTAACTGACCCTTGAATATGGGGATTTCAAAATTAACTTTTACTTTAAAGGGTGTGGCGCTTTCAGAGTAGCTGCTGGAAGTAGCTCCGTCGCCTCTGGGTAGTCGCTGAAGGATTTAGGCGAAGTTTTCCATCATTTGCGTTCCTTTGTTGCTCGAGGGCTTGTTCTAGTAAGATTTTGATAGGATCTCTTGCCCCCTCATCTTTCTTTTCATCCACCATGGGAGGTCATCGGGATTTGCGAGGCTCGTCTTGCAAAGGTTCGACCAGTTCAAGCCCGAACTCCTTATATCCCGACCTCGTTGGGGACATGCAAAGAAAAACAGAGAAAAAGTAGACCGCTTTGATACCACTGATCCAGATTTAAACAGGAATGAAATAAAGTGGATAAATAACCATAAATAGAGAGATGCGGTAGGAATAACACTTCATTTAATTAATTTAAAATACTGAAATATGCTTACAAATAGAAATGGTAATAAACCTGCTAGGGTGCTGGTAGCTTATCTCTGAGAAGAGATGTGGTGGCTACATGCCTCTGAACTATGTTAAAATGAGGCTTGAAGGTCTATTTATTGTTGAAGAATAATGGAAAACCCTAAATATCCAAAAACCTAACCCCAGGAGATGAAACACCAAACTATGGGCTCTATTTCGGGTAAATTGGTACATCAACTTCCTGGGGTTGTAATTTTGGAATACGAAATCCATTTGATGTGCACAATAGATCATTAGAAAGATATATCTGAGGAATACAACTTTCGGAAGAGAAACATCAAACTATAGACCCATGTTGCTCCCATATTTCCCAAAAAACGTCGTTTAGGGCCTCCATACGGCTACGAAAGTTTAGGACCCAAAAGATTGCTAAAAATAGTAGATTGTGCTACAATTAAGGAAACTGAAAAATTGAAAGAGATAGTTGTGGGGGTCCAAGTGGGATAGGTGGGTGGCCACCAACATCCACCTGGATCATTCCTCCCCCCTTCGGAAGAAATCATCCCCATTGCGTTGAGTTCCTCCATGAGATGAGGAAACTTCTGCTGAACTTGGTCCCTGGTGAGTTCTTCTGCAGCCTCTAATGTGTCCAGTAATGGTGGGAAGCATGGTCAAGGGCAATCCACATTGAAAAATCAGTGCAACCAAAGGAATGGGGGAATTTTGTGCTCCAAAGCATTGTTTCCCATAACCTTGGTATGGGCTCTTGTAAGGCATTCTTTCTGCAGATGCAACCAGACTTTTTCGCCCACTTGAAACTTGTGTAGTACCTGATGCTGATCATGTCGCTTCTTGTACTTGGTATTTTCTAGAATGAGCAGCGATACATCGACCCATTGGGTAGAGGTGCTCTGGGAGTCATATCAACTGAATGCACGACCTGATAGTGCAACGGTGTCCTTGTGGGTGAAGAGAAGATGTTCCTGTCTTCTTTCATGATGTATCCATCTATTGTTGCTGCTGCGTGGAGAAACCCTTCATGGGGGTCATGGATGTGGTGACGATATTCCCCTTAGTTTTGGAGCGAACCAGAAAAAAGATGAATTTCCTAGTTTGGGAGATGAGCTTGTTACATCTCTTAGCAGTGATCAAAGAGGTTGTGGTAGGTAGGGCTACCTCTGGTATCCTGTATATGAATTACCCAAAGAAATAATAACAGCACGAGGCCTTGAATCATACACAACATGTCGCCTCCATAAGTATGGTTGGCCTAATAGTACATCACAAACATAAAGAGGCACAACATCACATAATACCTCATCTGTAAAGGGCTTGATGCTGTAGGGAAGGCGACACTATTGGCGGACTCAGAGATCTCATCCTTGGTGAAGCCACCCGAGACTGTATGATTGCGGGTGTGGTGTCGTCAGTAGGCCCAACTGCTTCATGACCTCTACTGAAATGAGGTTCTTTTGGCTCTCACTATCAATAATGAATTGCAGTGATGAACCCTTCACCCACATCTATGAGTGGAAAAGATGCTCCCCCTCCTTTGGATATTCGGGATCATTTTTCTAGATCTTGGTGGTGGCAACAGTGGTGCTGGGCTCCGCATCAATGATCTGCTTCCATTTACAATTCCACTTGTTGGGTTCTGACTTAGGGTCAGAACATGCATTTGATTCTGAAGCCTTCAACTTGTCCACCAGCGACTGCTTGGTCCAACACTCGTGTTGTGAGTGGGGCTCTTATGGAATGCACACCACTTTCTTGTGTCCTTTTTTGACTTCGTGCTGTTGTTATTTTCTTGTGGCATCACGGGTTGCCTTGGGTTGCCTTATCTTGGCTTTGTCCTTGGTTCTGCGATTTGGGGAAGCCTTTCCCTTGCTTCAGATTCGCAGATCCAAAGTCTCGCTTCTTCTCTTTAAACTTGATGGCGTATTGGTACGTCGTGCTGAGCGAGGAGATGTTCAGGAACTCCATCTCGTCCTGAATGTATCTGTGTAAACAACTATGGTATTTGAGTACCAAATGTAGCTCATAATACTTGATACCCAACTACGTGCGAAGGGTATGAAAAATGTTTGTGAACTTTGGTACATCTTGGTCCCTTCCCTGCCGAAACGTGGTCCACTTTATGTATTTGTCCTCATAGCTTTTGACAGGGTAGCACTGCTTCTTGATGGCATCTCAGAATGAATTCCAAGTGGGTATGACTAAAAATAGTGAGCCCATACTTTCATCCTTCTGCTCGGGGTAGGTTTCCCACCAGTCCTTGACGTGGGGGGCTACTTTGAGAAGAGAGAAAATAACATTTTCCTAACTGGAAAAATCATGAACAAAAAAATATCCTTCTAGTAGATTTAACCATTTACCTATGGAATTTGCATCTATCTGACCCTCGAATATGGGGATTTCAAAATAAACTTGTACCTTAAAGGGTGTGGCCTTTCCAGAGTAGCTGCTGGAAGTAGCTGCGTTGCCTCTGGGTAGCTGCTAAAGGACCTGGGTGAAGTTTTCCATCATTGCGTTCCTTTGTCACTCGAGGGCTTCTTCGAGCAAGGTTTTCATAGGATCTCTTGCCCCCTTGTCTTTCTTTTCATCTGCCATGGGAGGCCGTCATGATCTGAAAGGTTGGTCTTTCAAAGGTTCGACCAGTTCAAGCCCTAAATCCTTATATCCCGACATCCTTGGGGACATGCAAAGAAAAACAAAGAAAAAGTAGATTGCTCTGATACCACTGATCCAGATTTAAACAGCAACGTAATAAAGTATAGAAATAACCATAAATACAGAGATGCAGCAGGAATAATGCTTCATTTCATTAATGTAAAATACTGAAATATGCTTACTAATAGAAATGGAATTAAACCAGCTAGGGTAATGGTAGCTTATCTTGTAGGTTTTAACCCCATACAGAAATTACCTGCATACAAATTCTAAAACACATAAAATAAACAAATCCCAAAACCGAGACTACCAGCTTCATTTTTCATTATGTTCCTTTCAATGTTATAATACATATTTATCCATGCCGAAGCATCTAATACCATGGACCGAAAACCATCGCGTCCAAAAACATGTGCGAAAAACATGCACAAAACCATAGATGGGTCCGCCCAACCTAACATAGGTTCCAAAACCAAAATTTTCTGGGGCGCTACCCTAGAGCCCATAGAGTGGGGTTACTTGCACCCCTCAAACCCCTTGTGACCTCCCTGCTATGCAATTGGCGCAACGAAGGTGGGGCTTCACCCTCCCTCTAACCCCTGGTTAACTATGTGGGCTAGTCATGGAAAGAATATAACACAACCCAACATCCAGCCTTGCAACGACCATTGTTTCTCTACACCAAGAGAACTTCTTAGAGCTCACAGATTTTGTCAATGCATCTGCAGTATTCTTCAAAGTGTCCACCTTTACCAGCAACACCTTTTTGTCTTCTATCATATCCCTCACAAAGTGATACTAAACATCAATGTGCTTTGTCTTTGAATGATATGCAAGGTTATTTTCCAAGAAAATTGCACTTTGGCTGTCATAGTCTATCCTTATAGCTCTGTGTACTAACCCCATACTTGAACAAAATCTCTACAACCAAACTGCTTCCTTGCTTGCATGAGTGGTTGCCATGTATTTTTCCTTTGTAGTTGATAGTGCCACTATAAATTGTTTCTTACTTATCGAACTGGCTGCACCTCCAAATCGGTTAAACACATACCCACTTGTAGATCTTCTTTGATCCATATTTCTAGCCTAGTCTGCATCAACAAAGCCACGAATATCCAACACTCTATCCAATCCTGTTCTTCCTTGGTAGCACAAACCATAATCACTAGTGCCACACAAATACCTAAAAACCTGCTTCACTACTATCCAATGCTCTTTCCTGGTTTTGACATAAACCTGCTCAATACTCCCACTGCATGTGCAATGTCTGGTCTAGTACAGACCATTGCATACATCAGGCTACCGACTGCACTTGCATATGGAACACGGGACATGTCCTCTTCCTCTTCTTGTGTCTCGGGACATTGTTCAGTAGATAACTTTACACCTACATGAATAGGAACCTTCACGGCTTTACTATCCTGCATATTAAATCTCTGCAATATTGTCTCAACATAATTCCTCTGGTTTAACTAGAGCTTCCTCTTTATCCATTCTCTTTTAATTTCCATGCCCAAAATATAGTTTGCAGCACCAAGATCTTTCATGTCGAATTGGAGGACAATTGGGTCTTCAAATCTTGGATAATTTCTTTGTCATTTCCAACCAGCAACATATCATCCACATACAAGACCAAACGAATAACACAGTCACCAATTAATTTAAAATACACACAGTAATCTACTTTGCTTCTGGTGAAGCCAAGTCCCCGTATAAATGAATCAAATTTCTAATACCACATCCTTGGTGACTATTTTAACCCATACAAAGACTTCTTTAACTTGCATACCAGTTCTTTCTTACGCTTCACCGCAAAGCCTTTAGGGTGCTTCATGTATATTTCCTCTTCTAGATCTCTGTGAAGAAATGTTGTCTTCACATCCATCTGTTCTACCTAAAAATCAAAAGTAGTATCAACAGATAAAAGTAATCTAATAGAAGTTACCTTGAAAATAGACGAAAAAATATCACCAAAATCAATTCCCGACACCTGGGAATAACCTTTTTCTACCAACTGAGCTTTGTATTTCTCCACCTTTCCTTCTACATTTGTCTTCTTCTTGAACATCCATTAGCTACGAATGGGTTTCCTTCTAGTTGGAAACTCCACTAGATCCCAAGCCTCATTTTTGTGCGAAGATGCCATTACATCAACCATGGCCTCTTTCTAGAGCTTTCCATCCTCTGAATCTATTGCTTTAAGTACAGTTCTAGGATCATCATCAGTAATAGATAAAGTAAAATTTGAATAGAAAGTAGATGGACTATACCTTTTTGGCTACCTTCTTTCTCGAACTGATCTTCTCACACTCGGAGTTTGTGGCTCTTCATCTTCTGATTCCTCCTCTGGAGTAGAGTCTGATTCTTTCTCCTTTAGCTCAAACTCTATCTTCTCAAGATACTTTGGTTGGACTTCATGTTTAATAACGTCTTTCACATCTATGAACACCACATCTAGGCTATACACAACCTTCTTTGTTACTGGGTTCCAAAGCTTATAACCCTTTAAACCATCCTTATACCCAATAAATATGCACTTTTTAGATTTACTATCCAACTTGGTTCATTTCTCCTTTGGAACATGTACATATGCATGACATCAAAATACCCTCAGATGTGAAAGAGAGGGTTTCTTACCAATCCATACCTCTTGTGGAGTTTTATCCTTGAAAGCTAATGAAGGTGATATGTTGACCATGTAACATGCTGTCTCCACTGCCTCTGCCCATAATTCCTTTCCTAACCCGGTACAATGAGAATTATTCTTTCCCTTTCCATCAACGTCTTGTTCATTCTTTCTGCAACTCCATTTTGCTGAGGTGTATATGGAGTAGTCTTATGTTATGCTATACCACACTTCTTACAGAATTCTTCAAATTCCTTACTGCAAAACTCTCCACTGTTATCTATCCTCAGCACCTTTATCTTTTTCTCTATCTGGTTTTCCACCAGAGCCTTGAATTCTTTAAACCTGTCAAAGACTTTAGGTTTCTTCTTAAGGAAATATATACATGTATTCCTTGAGAAGTCATCTATAAATGATACATAGTACGTAGATTTACCAAGTGATGGAACCTTCACAAGTCCAAACACATCACTATGCACAAGCTCTAATATATGCCTCGCCCTCTTACCACTAGATGGGAAACTCACCCAATTCTGCTTCCCATATACACAATTTTCACAGAAATCAAAATCGAGAAAGCTATTACTCATACCTTCTACCATACCTTTACCATGAGTATTCAAAGGCCCTTCTCTCCAATATGTCCAAGCCTTTGATGCCAGAACATGGTCTTCTCTCTAGAGACCACTAGATTTTCTTCTCCACTTTCAGGAACCATAAAACTATTGCACACATCAACAACCGTGCCACCTGGCAGCTTGTACAAAGTTCCAATCCAAACTCTCCGCATCAATACCAGTGCTCCCTGAACCATCTTGCAAGTATCCTTCTCGAACACTGTTTTTACACCTGCATCATCCAACTTGCTAACAGAAATCAAATTTCTGGCCAATGCATGAATATGCAGAACACTTGGAAGTGTTCTAACCCTTCTACCTTGCAACTTCAACTTTACTTTACTGCGACTAACGATTCTAGCCTTCCTATCATCGCCTAAGAAGACATCACCACCATCGTATTTCTCATACTCGTAGAACCACTCTCTATGGGGAGTGAAGTGAAAGCATGCACCTGAGTCAATCAACCATGCCTCATGATCTACATGTGTATTTGAAGAAGCCAAGTACACATCCCCACTTTCATCTGAGGTGGTTTTCGCCTTTGCAGAAGGAGAATCATCAAATCCCTTTCCTGTATTAGGAGCTTTAGATTTGTAGTCCCTTTTTTAGTGCCCCTCTTTTCCGCATTTCCAGCACACCACCTTTATAGGTTTTCCTGGAGATTTAAATCTTCCTCTATATTTAGATCTCCCACTCGATCAATTATTTTTGTTTCTGTTCTGGGACCGTCCTCGTACAGACAAGGCATCACCATTATGGCTCTCCATATTTTTTTGCCTCATCTCCTCTGTTAGCAAGGATGAGACAATTTCATTAAACTGCAAGGTAGTTGCATTGCTACCTATTGCAATAACCAGACTATCCCACGAATTTGGTAGAGAAAACAACAAATTGATGCACTTATCTTCATTTGAAATTTTAATATCAACAGAGGCTAACTGACTTACCATAGTATTAAATGTGTTCAGATGCTCTATCACCGAGTCTCCATATTTCATCCTCAGGTTATACAACTTTTTCCATAGGAACAGTTTAATCACCAGAGACTTAGATTGGTACAAAGTTCCTAACTTGTCCCACAAAGTCTTCACCGTAGCTTCCCCTCTTACATTCAACAATACTGAATCTGAGACACACAATCGTATTATGATCTTTGCCTTCCGATCCAACTTCTTCCATTCTTAATTGGACACTCCCGTTGGTTTAGTACCTGGATCTACCGTGATCCACTGATCTTTATCCACCAATAAATCCTCCATCTTGAGTTTCCACAACTCAAAACTCTGACCATTAAATTTCTCGATCTCTATCTTTCTATTGCTCGACATCTTCTTTCACCACCAAAATCGATCTCGCAGATCTCCCACTGAATAGGGTTTACCACAGGCCTGAGCGAAACCCCTCAGCAGCAAAGGCATCCCCTTGAGGCCAAAACAACTCTAATAACAAATGTAAGTTTTACTCGTACATAAATTACCTCCATACGAATTCTAAAACACATAAAATAAATAGTGTGAAAGAATAACACATAAAACACATATACACAGAGATTTTCCCCTCGATCCCAACGTTGAGACTACCAGCTCTATTTTTCATTATGTTCCTTTCAATGTTATAATACATATTTATAAATTCTGAAGCATCCAATACCATGGACCGAAAACCATCGCGTCTAATACCATGTATTGAAAACCATTGCGTCCAAAAACATGTGCAAAAAACATGCACAAAACCATAGGTGGGTCTGCCCAAGCTAACATAGTTTCCGAAACCAAAATTTTATAGGGCGTTGCCCCAGACCCCATAGAGTGGGGTTACTTGCACCCCTCAAACCCCTTGTAACCCCCCCGCTACGCAATCGGCGCAACGAAGGGGGGGGCTCCACCCCCCGTCTAACCCCCTGGTTAACTACGTGGGCTAGTCGTGGAAAGAATATAACACAACCCAACATATCTCTGAGAAGAGATGTGGCAGCTACATGCCTCTGAACTGTGTTACATTGAGGCTGAAAGGCCTATTTATTGTTGAGAAACAATGGAAAACCCTAAACATTCAAAAACCTAACCCTAGGAGTGAAATGCCAAACTGTGGGCCCTGTTTCGGGTAAATTGGTACATCAACTTCTCGGGGTCGTAACTTTGGCATACGATCTTTGTTTGATGCAAACAATATCTCATTAGAAAGATCTATCCGAGGAGGACAACTTTTAAAAGAGAAACATCAGTCCATGGACCCATGTTGCTCCCAGATTTCCCAAAAAATTTGTTTAGGGCCTCAAAACGGCTCTGGAAGTTCACGACCCAAAAAACTGTTAAAAATAGTAAATTATGCTACAATTAAGTAAATTGAAAAAATGAAAGAGACAGTTGTGGGGGTCCAAGTGGGATAGGTGGGTGGCCACCAACATCCACCTGGATCACCCTGTGCCCTTTATAATGTAGAAACATTACTGCAACATATTTTATTGGGTTCTGAATCCAAAATGAAACCCTTTCATGACCTTACAATAAACATAATAATGTTTGAATACTAGTGGATAGTAGTCTGACCCGCGGTGTTTGGACATGCATATGTCATCAATATTTCGATGATTTTGGAACATAATTTCCAGCTCTTGGGATTTGTCACACTGATATGAGGTTTTCCAACGGGAGATGGAAGGGGAGATTATGATCATAGATCTCTCGGTCAATTGTTTGGAGAAAAAACTTCTCGAGGGATTCTTAACATGTAAGCTCCATGAAGTTTAAACCATCAGATCACATTGATTTGGAGTAGGTGCATTATGGATTGTCGATAGTGATGGTACCTGTAAAAATATACCTTCATCCTTTTGTTGAACGATACTCCATAGAGATGACTTATACCACATTAAAATCTCCCTATGACCTCCCATATCACCTTCAACAACTTCCATTTTGTCATGAATGTCAATTATTTTTACATTTTTACTTTATGAAAACATTCCTTTGGAACAATCTCTATTCACATGTTTGAAAAGATCAATATCTATAAGTGGCTTCTCAGTTGTTCTTTAAATTTTAATGGAATTATTTACTTTTATTTCTATGTGTTCCACTAAATGA
The DNA here is from genome assembly GCA_000404065.3 of Pinus taeda. NCBI lineage: Eukaryota > Viridiplantae > Streptophyta > Pinopsida > Pinales > Pinaceae > Pinus > Pinus taeda. The sequence goes on from APFE030764825.1 coordinate 60,596, forward strand.
GGCCTTTGATTTGCTACCAATTCATTAGTTTTTCTACTTATGGCTTGCCACTTTATTTCCAAAAGCTTTAATCAAATCACAAAGCTCTTGTAGGGACAATTGTCCATCTTCATTGTAATCCATAATAGAAAGGAGGCATTGTGAAAAACTCCATTTCGTAGCTAGTGGATGACAAAAAATGAAGAGAAAATGTGGAGGAGAGGATTTTCTTTTCTCAATATTATGAATCAGTTAAATAAGATTACATTGGAAACATTAGTAATAAATGATTGGAGTGAAACTTGACTTAAACTAAACTAAGTGAAACTGAATCAAGACACTTGGAGGGTTGGTTTTGACACCTAGCAGGTGGTTGGAATTAGATTCTCTAGCACCTTCCCTTAATTACAACCACATAAAAATTCAATTAAGATTCCTGTTGGTCTACGTCTAAGCTAGGCTTACAATTTAATTTTTTTTTTACTTCAACTACATTTAGTTTTCTTCGTCTCTTCTTCTAGATCATGTAGCCTCTAAATTATTTCAAAATTTTCTCTTTATTGTATCCTTCAAACCTCAATTTATTCATTTTTCTGGTGTAGGTCTTCTATTCTTCCAGGTTGTCTAAGCATATAATGGACTTATTCAAAAAATGAATTGTATATAGGGTGCTACTACATATTATCTTCTATAGTGCACTTTTCATCATCAATTTCCTGCAACATAAGACCATAATACAATTTCATATTTGGTGGACTCCAATACCTAAAGATTTCATTAATTTCTTCATCGTGCATGTTGTCTTCAACATTCATTTCTACAGCTTCTATGCAGTGCTCATCTAGACATGGTGTTGCAAGCCATGCTTTAAGGAAATTTAAATATTCTTCATAATCATTCTGTGTACCTACATTGTGGAAATCAATGTTAGAATTAAAAATAATTATAGAACCACATTGATTTTGTTCCTTTTTTTTTGCAATGAGAGCTTTCTCCCATTGTGCTTCCTTCTCTTCCTCTTCTTCTATCTCTATTTTCTCTTTGTATGCTTCTGCTTTGGATTTGCTTCTATCTTTGTCTCTATCTCTATCTCTATCACTCTCTCTTCCACTTCTGTACTAATATGTGTTGTTGCAAATATGTTGTCTTCAACTTCATTTTCTTATTCAAGTGGGATTATCTTACCAAATAGCATCATCTCAATATGGTGTTTTTGTTTCCTCATATGCAACCACTCATCTTTAGTGAACAAATCTTCATCAAATTTTACATCAACAATATTAATTGTTGGATTCACCATAACATTGGATGCTCCAATGGAAGCTTCATTGTCATCAACCAGCTCTATTGTTGGATTCACCAAATTTTCATCATCAAACTCTGCTGATGGATTCACCATATTGTCATCAACAAGCTTTGTTGCTAGATTCATCAAATTTTCATCAGCAAAACCTCTGTTGCTGAAGTCATCAAATTTTTCTCTAATTGTGGCTATGCACAGTCGGGTTCATGAGCATCTACGTGCTTTTTCTCTCTTTCTTACATCTTCTTCATACACATCATCCTCTTGTAGCTTAGCATAGTGGGATTCAACAAATTTTCCATTTTATTGTAGATTCACTACTATATATCCACCTTCATCTTCAAATTCAATGCTCCGCCTTATACCAAAAAATCCTCTCAAGGGTGTCCCAAGAATTCTTGGTTGTCTTGGCATCTGAAATGAGGGGAATAATGGAATTATTCTTCCTTTTCACCTCCAAATCAAACATCTCTTATTGTTGCTTTGACCTTCTTAACCTCTTGGCTTTTCCCATTTGTTGTGGCTCAACAAGCAAATGAATTTGCAGTCATGGCAGTTACCTGCAATAATTTCTTTTGGCTTTAACAATGGTGTCTCTAATTGTGACCAACAATAACAACATGCAAGAATGGTGACTCAAGAACCAAACACATTCCCTTTACCACTCAAAGTCCCATTAATAAATTTGATCATGAAAATTTATATTATAATTTGAGAGACAAATTTATTCATGTATAATATCTCAAGCACTTTTATTATCCATACGTCACTTATGCATGATAATGTCCACTTTAAACTCTTGAATAAATCGTCAATTGGAGCCACATTTACAATTCCATTAAGAAGAGTTCCAAAGCGAAAGGGATTTTTATTGTAAAAAGCTAAAGTGATTTTTGCAATAGGGTTTTTTACAATCTTTTCAATGATAAATATGAATTCCATTTTTTAAAGAAAAAACAAACACCTTTTAAATAAAATCAAGGCCTAAAAAAAACTCAACTAAAAGCCTTCTCAACGGTGAGCTGTGGTACTTTGATTGTAGTGACTCGTGCTCGTAATCAGATTTCATGCTCTGTTCGTGTCTAGTTATTTTTTTATAATATGACGGGTAACACTCTGTGTGGTGAACATAGGTACCGTTGGAGAGGAATTACGGTAAGGAATTGATGGTTTTGCGAGTTCTTCAGCTTCTTTAGTGTGTTAGTAATGTTGAACGCATCTCCTGTATTTCTGAGGTACATTAATAACGCAACTCCTAAACTACTAGGGTTCATTACTCTCGTTGGAAAAAAAAAAGGCGCATATCTCGGCCTTCTCTTTAGAACTGGCTTTCTCTATGTTGCTTCTTTGCAGGAGGCTTCTTTAAACTTCTGCTGCACTGTCAAATGTTCTTACGGAGGCTCTCCTCTTCTTTCTTATGTTTTCACTTCACTCACTATTGTTTCTCTCTCAAGGATTCTTATGAAAACTAGCTCTAATACTATGACAAAAAATGAAGAGAAAACGTGGAGTACAGGATTTTATCTTCTGAGTATTACAAATGGGTTAAATAAGATTAAGTTGGAAACATTAGTAATAATTGACTGGAGTGAAGCTCAACTTAAACTGAACTAGGACACTTGCAGGGACAATTTTGACACCTAAAAAGTGATTGGAATTATATTCTTCAACACTAGATCCTTATAACCATATGAGACCACAATGTCTTCTACACATTTAGTCATTGTAGTTAGATTAAGTAATTTAAAAGTTTCACGAGTATGATCTGCATCAATAGTCAATTTCACCATATCGTATAAGGTTACTCTCAGAAAACCTATTTGTCTCAAAGACTGAAATTCAAACAATATGAGGACCATTTTCCTCCAATGCGACCTTTTTCTCATACTTCCAAATAGGATTGCATGTGTGATTCGAAGTAATAATTTTAGATGTGTACTCTCCCAGAGAGACACACGTGAACCATTTGTCTTTGTACTTCATTTCAACCTCAATAAGTTTGATGCAGATTATCCCACTTAATTGATCCATAGTGAAGAATTTCTTATTCTTGAGATACTTTTCATTGACACTGTCACTGCCACCATGATTTCTCTTCAGTTTGAAAAACTTTCTTCAGAAAGATGAAGAATGGTCATCTTCTGAAGAACCATCTCTAGTAAAACCTTTAGATAATGAAACATTATGGCCCATCTCTATTTCTCTTCTATCAAGCCAACAAAATAGAAATAAAAACCAACAATTTATTGTTATCAATGTGAGTAGATGCTGGAAAGAAGACAAAAAAATTGCACCTATAGTTTTCAATGTTGTTTCTTTTCGATCTTTGAGTAATGAAGTGATAGTAAAGCAAAATCCTTTCCCTCGTCATTATTTTTTAGTTTTCAATGTTGTTTCTTTTCGATCTTCGAGTAATGAAGTGATAGTAAAGCAAAATCCTTTCCCTCGTCATTACCTTTTCCTGAAACGAGTGGTTGTATGGGTGCA
>APFE030764827.1:0-12495 GCA_000404065.3 Pinus taeda
TAGGAGCTGAAGGAGGATCCAGAGAAGGTGGGGGAGGATTGTCATCCTCGCTGCCATCATCTGAAGAAGAAATATTTTTAGAAGTAGAAGGGATAGAGAGAGATGGCACATCCGCTAAACTAGGCTCGTGGGCCTATATATTTTCAACACACTTTACATCTCTTCTAATGATAACATTTTTGGACTTAAGTGGAATAAGTCTATATCCTTTGACATCTTCAGAATATCTAACAAAAATACATTTTCACTCTTAGGTTCTAAAGCTTTATGTTTCTCATCTGGAATATTGGCCCATGCTTCACTTCCAAAAATACGAAAGTGACTTACATCTTGTTTAATTGAGCTCCATGCTTATTCTAGAGTGATATTTTTTAAAACCTTAGTAGGAGTGCGATTTACTATGTAATTTGCATAGTTAATTGCTTTTGCCCAAAAATTAAGACTAAGTCTATTAGATTGAAGCATACAATTAGCCATTTCCTTTAAGGTGTGATTCTTTCTTTCAGCTACACCATTTTTTTGTGGAGTATATGGAACAATGTGTTGCATTTGAATTCCATTCTTAGTACAAAAGTTGATGAATTGGTTGTTAACATATTATCCACCATTATCAAATCTTAGCTTAAGAGTTTGATGTCCATATTGTTTTTCAACAAAGGCCTTAAAGGCCAAGAACATGTTAAATACTTCACTTTTGAGTTTTAACAAGTATACCCAAGTGCGTCTGAAGAAATCATCAGTGAAAGTTAAGAAATGCTTATAGCCAGAGAATGAAACAACTAGAAGTGGACCACATAAATCACTATGCACAAGCTGGAAAGGGGCTGAGGCGTGCCAAGAGGCACATTTTTCAAAACTATCCCGATGATGTCTTCCAAGTACACATCCGGAACAAACACCATCTCTGTAAGATACCATTGGAAGCCCTGTCACCATATTTTCTTTACATAGATTCTGAAGGGAGAGATAGTTTCAGTGACAATTTTCTCATGCAAAGTTTTCTCTCACTTCATCATTAGAGCAACAAAATTGAGGAGATTTGAATGACCCAAAGTTGTAAACCTATCAACCTTGTAGATATCACAATGCCAGTGGCTAAAATCTATCGAGGATATCTTTAGGTCCTTAATTACAACATACGGAATGTGCAATTCAATGATTTAACTCACCTGAATGATTTATCTGATATACAGATACGAAGGTTGCAGTATAAAGTTGAACACATAAACATCATTAAATTGAACATTGTCTAGATGAATAGTTCCAGTCCCTACACCATTAAGAGATCTATCATCACCAACATATATATTTTTGGTGTTACAATCATTTAAAGAAGAAAACATGGCTTTGTTTTTTGCCATGCGATAAGAAGCTCCAGAATCAATGAGCCACTCATGAGAATGAGAAGAGAAGATACATTTAGTGCATAACCAGACTGAGATTCTTGACAACCACATGCAGAAAGTGTTATTCCTGAAGATGAAGTTGAAGTTGAAGAGTGCTCCAAATGGATGTTATGCTTCTTCATTGCTGTTTCCAAGGCTTCCGCTTCCATCTTCTTAAAGCATTTGGATTCTAAGTGGCCATCTTGATTACAAATGTGGCAATGTCTATTAGTCTTCTTCCCTTTATTTTTATTTGACTTATCATTTTGTTGAAATTATTTTTCATTTTGAGACTGAAATTGCGTAGGACCCTTGTTTGGTTTAGGACCATTATTTTTAGGATACTGCTCCTTAGGATTCTTTGAATTTGGTTGCTACTAGGCGGCTAAGGATTTCTTATAAGAGTTTCCAAGATTAAGAATACCAAGATATAAGAGCTTTTCTTGTTCTCTTATTAAATAACCACAAAAGGCATCAAAAGAGGGGGACTTGTAGTCTTGTCCTCGAGAAATAAAGGCTTCTCTAGTAGAATGGAAGGTGGAAACAAACACAGAGTAGGCTGGTCCCAACTTAGTAAGAATTGAATAGATAAGACTACCATCTTCTTTCTTAACCTTAACACCTTCCAAGAGAAGTCTAAGGGTCTTGAACTTGGACAAAAAATCTTCAATGGAAGAAAAATTATTGGGGTCCAATGTAAGCAACCTATATTCTTGTTGGTGGGTTTTAATTTCATTTTTTAATTCCAAAAACTTTAGTGAGCTGTTTCATTGCTTCATAAGGAGTATTAAGTTCTGCGATATGTAATCTAAGGTATGGAGAAATAGACATCCCTATCAACCCACGTGCTTGATCTGACCTATTTTCCCATTTGGCTGCCTTATCTTCATCTTGAGGTTTGGTTTCTTGGCCTGAGACTATTCTATAAAGACCTCTACTTCTAAGTAAATCCACAATGTAGGACCACCATTGGAAGTAGTTGGTGCTGTCAAGAATAACTTGGCATGGACTTTCCAATTTAACAGAAACTCAAGCTGTAGATGCTGAAACTAAGTGTTCCAATGGAAAGATCTTGAAAAATTAGGTTGATTAAAAAAAAAACGGCTCTGAAAACGGCTTCCGAATGAAGAAGTTGTGGCTTTTTGAAAAAAATTGTTGAAGATGCCAACGAAGCGCGTGAATGTGCAGAAATGAATGATAATGTTATATTTAAAAAAAAATCCCTGCCGCCCCCCCTTTCCAAACTTAATCTAATTAGGTCACTTAAAAAAAATAATTATGTGACTCACTTTTATAAATAAGTGAAAGTTACTTTTACAGTTGTACTTTATGAGCTACCCACTAAATTGTAATTTAAATAAAAGATAAAGAGACTTTAGAATTATAGGTGACTCACTTTTTATAATATGTGAGAACACTTTTACATAAAGTAACTTTAAAACATAAGTTACATGTGCTTTTTGAAAAAGTAATTCAACAAAAAGAAAGACTTGAACTCAAGACCTCTATTCTCATAAAACAACTTTGGCCCAAGTGAGCTAGTTTAAAAGGTTGGTAATTTTTGGAAAAGAGGAAGGATTTTTGTTTTTTGTTTCATTTTTTTTAAGCTTTGGGGTGCGTGCTTACATGAAAAAGCTTTTTTTTTTGCCTACAAAACAAAAACCACAAAACCCGACCTGGGCATTCAAAAACAACAAACCTTACGGCTTGAAGTTAGCTTTACCTCGAAACTAAATATTTTCCTTAATGTTTCTGATTTTTTGAGATCAGACTAAGGCGCGACGGAAAAGAGCATACGCATGAGAAAAATCCTTCCTCTCTATTTCTGATTTGCCCAGATTTCATAGAGTTGCGGGGCAAAGAGCATACGCAAAAAAAGAAAGGTATAGATCCAGTAATAAAAAACAAAGAGCTAAATAAACCGAAATAAACAGAGAGATGAATAGCTAGAACTGCAAATAAAGACTGTATACCTCCAGATCTTTAAAATGACGTAGCTAGGGCTACTAGAAACCTTTTCGCGTGAAACAAAAGGGGTTCCTCACTGGAACAAATGCTCCTAACATAATAGAGCAGTCCTCTCAGCCCGAAAACTGTACCGGCTTCAGATTTGGATCACCAACGGATGCGGCCCTTAAATAGCTCTGATACCTGGCTCTGATACCATGTAGGAATTTACAGGGTAAGTTCCTCAAACAGAACACTAAAGGACACCACTCACAAACAGATCACAGATCAATACACCAATATTCTTGACGTGGTTAAAATCCTCAAAGAGGGAAACAGTCCACGGCCTAAGCCAACGCGGCCACTTCAAGAAATTTATTAATAAAAGAATAAAAATTTACATAAGCTTCTCTCATGAACGGTTACACTACACATGACCCTCCATGCTCTTTAAATAGAGATCATGGACCAATCTTGTGTTAAGCCACAGATCAAGTGTCGGTAATACCAAGGAGAGAATGATCCGTCAGATCACTTCATGTCTAGAACATATCGTGACCGTCAAATTGTAAGTTATAAAAGTACATAGTAAAGAAACACACTTTACCTAACTCTACACTAGACCAAGTTATACTTAACTATTTCCTATGTGTCGGAATATCCTAACAACATTAAATAAAATCTGAGTATCATAAATGGAAAAACTTTAATGAACTTGGCATTAAAAGGTATCTAGCACATTTATAAATCAATCTTACAAACAGGGCATGCCTTAGAAGCTTGTTTTATCATTGCCATATTCTTTTTATGACTATGATTTAAAGGTCCGATCTAAAAAAGCAACAATGGTAAATAATCTCATGATAGTGACCTAGAATTATTCACAAGTCACCTAATATTTACAACAATTCATTGCATTAATAAGGCATTCAATTTTGAAGGAAGTTTGATGACTGTCATGCCATTTTCTAATGGCTGATCTTATACAACAATGATATAAAAGTAATCGGTGGTCATCTTATCTAATTAGGCTTTCATCCATTGCTCCTTGGGTAAATAATTCTTAGACTGCTTCTCTAGCCACTGTTAGCATTGACATCTTTTCTCTATTGCATCCATATCTTGCATGCAAAAGTTAATTTACTATTATCATACACTTACTAATTTCTCACTTGAAAACAATTTGAACACAGATAGCGTAAGGCTTTTATTTTTCATTGTGGGAGAAATCTGCTTCATTGTTTGAAGTGTTATTTGGTCATATTGGATAAGGATACTGACATTCACTTGTTTCTTATGAGCTTGTTCATAATCTCTAAAGGTATTAAATTTGCACTATAAGCTCACTAATAAAGCACGTAAAACATTAAGCTCTATTTCCATAGTAGCGTTGAATGAATTTGGCATCTCGAGTATCTTGCTTTCAAAGAATACCACTAAGTGTCTTTTAAGTGATTGAGAATCATTGTGATATCTAAGATGTGAAGATTGGTGAATTTAATGGCGTAAATCTTGAATAATTAGTATTGAGCATAATTTTAGAGTTTTCTAATTGCATAAAGAACATTGGTTTATGTTGTCTAGTAATCATTGGCTAAACGTTCTAATCATTATGTGTTGCTATTTTGAGCATATTGGCAAATCATTTATTTTTTTGGACACATCTTGTTCATTGCCACTTTGAAACCTTAAGATCCTTAAGCTTCTTTCAGTTGGAGCATCTTTCAAGTTGAATGGTCATTTCCTAATTTATCTAGAAAACACTGGTTTTATTGTCTAATGATCATTGGCTAATTTTGAAGTAGTTAATTGGTTGAGCATCTTGTGGATTAATTAACATTGACATTTAATACTTAGCACATTATCTTATGGTTAAGGTTGTCCCTTGATATCATTGGCGAGTACTTGTTTATTTAAATAAAGGTTTAATTATAGCCTAAGTACTTAATCATTTAGAAAATCTTAGTCTAAGACTCACTTGTAATCCTTGCATCGCATCCTAGGTTAATTTGAATTAACAACTTACCTCCAATCATAAGCATGGTTGATAGACCTCTAGGGCCACCCTTCTCATCTAGCTTGAGGGGCTTAGCAACTCTTTAGTGGTTAACATGGTGACCTTGCAGTCATTAGAGCCACAGTCTCTGTAGCCCCAAAGACATCAGGGGATAGGATCCTAATAGAAGGTATCATTAATCAAGCCCTTTCTTTCTTCCTGTTGGCCTCCTTCCCACAACCTACCTTGGATCCTAGCTTCAAAACAGTTAAGGGAAGGTCATATTTAGACTAGGCATTTACTTAAAACTAACCAAGATATTTGTATCAGACCTAGGTCTTAGGATCTGCATTTCATATGGGTTAGAAAAGCATCAAAGCAACAATTTCCCATTCGACACTTAGCCTAAATTTCATAAATCAAGAGTGTTGACTCCATATGGCACTGCTCTCAAATAAAAACTTAATCTAATCCTTAAAATCTTGCTAAATTTAACCAGGTAGCTAGGCCACTCAATTGTGTCTCCCTAACAGGTTGGTTCCCAACTTGTCGTTCATCATTTCATTTCCATAGGGTATACCTCCCATAGCCTGTTGTTGGGAGACAACTAAAATGGAGAGGTTGGGGATCAGGGTGATAGCCCCCGGCCTGAGTCGTTGTCGTGGTGCTTATACAATTTGAGTGACAACACCCTCCAACCGAGGAAGAGATAGAGATGTCAGATGTCATGTTAGCACATAACCAAGATGACCTTGGAGAAATGGATATGAGCTAGTGTTATCGACCATGTAGACGAATGGAAGGGGAAAGATATTAGAACAATCATTGATGCACAAATGAAACAAATCCATCAAGCTTACCTCAAAGTGAAAAACTTGAAGTCCCCCTCATAAACATGAGAAAGTTAGTCTAGTTTAACACTAAAGGCTCACATGGATGCCTTCAACTATAATCCAAAAGCATGCAAGGAAGACAAAAAGAGAGGGAATAGCTACTATAGAAGCAAGTGAATTGTCAACCAATCTAGGTAAAGTTACAATGGTCACGGAGGTGTTTTCCTCCTCTTGATCCCTTTCTCATTGAATATTATTTCATAGAAAATTTGGGGCCTTAATTGTAAAGGAAAGTAAAGGCTCTTGTAGAATCGTATTAAAAAGGACATGCTCGGTGTGCTAATTCCCCAAGAAACCAAGTGCTTCAATGACAAGTTGGATTCCTTAGTGTAGAAACGTTGGACAAGTGATAAATCTAAAGCCTTGAATGCAAATGGCTACATTCGAGGCCTTGCAATCTTGAGGAATGCTCCAAAAATTAAGTTTACCAACATGATTGCAACCCATCAAATATTTGCGTGTTGTTTTTAGCCTTTGGGATCTAGTGAAGAGGGTTGCTTGTTCACTCTATATGGGCCACAACTTTCGAAAAAAATGACCACTTTCTTAAATTATTTCTCTTAATTGAAAAAAGCTAATGACCAACAATTTTTTGCATAATTGGAGGAGACATCAATATGATAAAATACTTGGAAGAAAAGAAGGGAGGGGTCAAGCACTTGGACATAGACTCCCACATGTTCAAAGAGACAATTAGATCCATCGCACCACAAATGTTGACACAATTAATGAAATATTCACGTAGAACAATTGCCGAGGAGGTAAGTATCAAATTTCTTATAGACTTGACATATTTCTTATTTCACAATCCTTATTGGAAAAAGGCATCTTTATGGAGGCATCTATCCTTTTTGAGCCAAATCTGATCAATGGCTCCTTTGTCTCAAGCTTGGCATAAAAGTTGGGCCTAAAAATTGTCCCTTCAAATTTGAGCACTTTTTTCTCTATGACCCCTCCTTTGTGGGAGAAATCCAAGTAGTGGTGGAAAGAAATAGATGTATCCAACCCCTCCCCAATGTATACATTCCAACAAAAATTAAAGGCCATTAAGTCTCAAAATCATAAAAGGAACAAAGATTAATTTGGTAACATCTTTGAATCCAAGAAGTAGTTGGAAAGCCAAATGGAAGTAATCCAACAACGAATAATCGTCAAGGGTCACATAGATGAGATAACTCAACAAGAGGGAGACACTTTAACCCAACTAGAGGGGAAAATAAAGCAGGAGGAGATCCTCTGGAAACAAAAATCAAGAATCGACTAGTTTAAAGAGGGGGGAAACACAAAGTTTTTTACAAATCCATGTTAAAACACAAGCACCACAATCACATCTTCTTACTTCTAGACCATGCAAGTAGAAAATTAATAGATCATAATGACCTTGAGAAGGAGCTCACTAGTTTCTACAACAGTCTCATGAGGGAGCCTTCCCCAAATAGACTACCATCCATCAACATGATCTTAAACCACATTGATAGTGTAGTCTCTTCTAAGCAAAATGATGCCCTCTTAAGGGAAATATCGCTTGTAGAAGTTGAAAAGGATGTGATGGGAATGTTGAATAATAAAGCCCTTAGACCAGTCAAGTTCATTACTGACCTCTTTCAACCTTGTTGGTCTTTCTTGGGGGAGAAATTCATGAACTAGTAAAGGAATCCAGGAAAACAAGAGCTTTCTTACTAGCACTCAATTCCACCTTCTTAACCCTTATCCCCAAATCAAATAAGGAAAATTATCCTAGTTGCTACAGGCCAATTTATCTCTGCAACATTACCTACAAAAAAATCTCCAAGATCATTTCCAATCATCTAAAACCCCTTCTCCCTCCCTAATTTCCAAAAGAGCAGTAAGGGTATGTAGAGGGAAGGAAATTCTGGATGGCATAATATATGCATATGAGGTCATTCAATCTTTTAATAAGCTCAAGAAATTTAGCATGGCAGTCAAATTAAATCTCTCCAAAGCCTTTGATAAGATTGACTAGTCTTACCTCTATTACATCCTTAGAGCTGTTGGATTTTTAGAGGAATGGACAGAATGGATTGGGATGTTTTCTTCTTGTCCCTCTTCTCCATACTCCTGAACAACTCTCTAACATGCACTTTCATCTCAACAAGGGGTGTCATACAAGGAGATACTTTCTCCCCTTTCCTCTTTTCCCTTGTTGAACAAAGTTTCTAGCTTAATGAGAGCTGTAACCTCAAAATGATAATTCTAGCCCAAAAACCTATATTTTGAGGAAAAAAATGAAAAAACAACATGGAAATGAAAAGCATCGATGCTGCATTAACATTTTTCTTAATTAATTAATTATTAATTTTCCGGGTTAAAATTCTATTTTTTTTGGGCAATGACATTAAAAACCATTTTTTTGTGTAATAGACATGAAAAAACACATAGAAATGAAAAATTTTGATGGTGCACCAATACCATTTTAATATTTACTTGCAATAAACTTGAAAAAACACCCTAAAATTGAAAAGTGTTGATGGTACAATCAATTTTATTTTTTATTTTTATTTTATTTATTTTATTTTTTTCCTGGTTAAAATTTCAACATTTTTTAGCAATGACATTAAAAAAAATATCATGACTTTGAAAACTTTAAAATTCCAATAATTTTCGACGATAACGTTTAATATAAAATATCATGACTCCAACAAACCTAAAATTCTAACAATTTTCAACAATGGCGTTAAAGATAAATATCATGGCCCTAAAAAACTTTAAAATTTTGACATTTGTTCAATCATGACGTTAAAGATGAAATATCATGACTTTGAAAAGCTTTAAAATTTTGACCTTTTCAGCCATAGACTTAAAACGAAATATGATGATTAAGAAAGTCCTTAAAAATGAATACCTAAATCAAAAAGTCATTATTTCAAAGGTAATTTCTTTTTAAATGCTAAAAGTATAGTTATTTAAAAATCTTAGCCAAAGACAACTTGACACATTGCAATGAAAATTTAAAAATCAACAATCAAATTGACACGCAGTGGGGGCAAACTCGCCCATTGCAATGAAAACTTAAGAATCAACCATGAAATTGTCACACTTTGAGAGCAAATTTGATACATTGTAAAAAAAATTTAAAATTAACTATCAAATTGACACATAGCGGGGTTAGGTTGCTAGTAAATGATTCACATAGGCCTTGCAGAAAAATAAAATAAAATAAAATAATAAAAATGAAAATACAAAGAAAACCAAATTAAAAGACTAAAATAAAAACAATAAAAATGAAAACGTAAAAAAAAAAAAACAAATAGAATCAAACATAACGAAATTGTATTAAAACAAAAAGGAAAATTCAAAGCATAAAATTTAAATATATAAAAAATAGTCTATAAAGAGGAACATATCAAAATACAAAAATAAAAAATAAATAAAAATGAGAAAACAAATCATTCTTGAAATCATATTTTATAAAAAGGTAAAATTATAATTATAATTATAATTAATAATTATAATTATATATATATAATAATTTCAATCAATGGTCATAGTTACGAGTGTTGCTACATCCACCGGGTAATATTCGCCGCGACTGACCGAAGGGTCTCTCGTCAACTTATTTTGGTCGGGCCTATCGCCAAAGACAAATCGAAGAGAAGTTGACCTGGACCTCCAATTGGCAAGATACTTAACAATCGAGAATTCCGACATTAGAACTCCTTCGAGGATATAATATATCATTAAATATATATAACAAAAACAAATTAAAATATTAAAAGCCAATTTAAAAACAATTTTTTAATTAAAAAATATTTAAAAATAATAAGTTCTTAAATTTACAAACACACACACATATATATAATTAATATTTAAATATAATTAAAATTATAAATAAGTAAATAACATAAAAAATTGAAAAAAATTGTGCCGGTGGGGTTGGGATCCTTGGACCACCCCGACCTGGTGTGAAAATGCTACGTGAAGGGCGGTAGGGCAAGGGGTCATTTATTCCCTGAGTTGTCGAGCCCCAACACACAGTGTTTGGGGCTCATTGAATCCAGAGATCGACGACCTACCACCTTGCCACTGAGGGGCCATAGGCAAGGGCGAGAGGGGGTCGCCCTTGCCCGCGGCCCCTTGGCAGTGGGGCAATAGGTCGTTGATTCTCGAAATCGACGAGCCCTTGGTGTTAAGGGCTTGTTGATTTCGGGAATCGACAACCCACCACCTAGTGACCAAGAAGCTGCAAGGTGGGGATCTCTGTTGAAACTTGGTTGTTGTTTTTTGATATATATATATATATATATTCAATTGTGGGGATAGGTATAAACTATCAAATTGATTGTCAATAGTGAGAAAAGGTTGCTAATCACATAAGCTTTGCGGATAAAATAATAATAATAAAATAATAAAAAAATGAAAAATATTAAAAAAAAAGAAAAAAGTTAAAAATAATTAAAATAATTTAGAAATGAATATAATATAATATATAATAGATACACATAAAAAAAAATTAATGAAGAAAAAATAAGTAAAAACTAAAAAAGAAAAGAAAATGTAATTAATAAATTAAAAAAAAAATTAAACAAAAACCAAAAATTATAACTATATATTTTTTAGATAATTAAAAAATCAAATTAAAACAAACAAATTAATAAAATACTAAAAACATTTTTTATTAAAAATATTTTTAAAACATAATAAATTATAAATCAAAACACTTTTAATAAATAATAGCAACTTAAAAATTAGAAAAACAAATAAAATAAGGATAAAAGAACATATAAAATTAAAAATAAAAAATAATTGCGTCGGTGGGGTTGAGATCCTCGAGCCACTCCCGAAAATTTTAAAATTAACTATCAAATTAACACATAGTGGGGTCGGGTAGCTAATCCAGGATTGACATAGGTCTTGCAGAAAAACAGTAAAAAATAAAAAATACAAAAGAAAACAACCCCAATGGTTAGCTCAGTTGGTCGAGCTTCCATTGCTAAAGTACCTTGCAAGTTGGGAGGTCACGGGGTCAAATCTCCTCGATTCCCTTGGGGTTAGGCCCTACTTATTTGGTTGGTGGGTAGATCCCTTCGGGTCGATCTGCTTGCATATTTACAGTGGATGTAGTGGCCACCGCGTGAACCACCCTTTAAAAAATAAAAATAAATAAAAAAAAAAATTATAAGAAAAAAAATTTATATAAAACATGAAAAGGAGTTTAAAAAAATAAAAAAGACGAAAATAAAAATATACAATATAAACAAACATAAACCAAGTGCAATATTGAATGTTGTTGCTTAGTACCCGCCTCTTATGCGAATAGTAATAGATATCAATTATTGAATGCATGAACAAATTCATAAATCTAATAATGAAGCACATTTGGATGCGATGAAGTAATTAAATGATTAGATAACCTTGAAGCAAAATAGAGATAGGTGCATAGATAATTTTGGATGAAGCATTAGCCCAAACATCATCGTTTGTTATAAAAGTTAAGAGTTTATTGAAATGTGCATGTGCACATTTTTTTCCATCTTTAGATTATGGGACCTTTTAAAGAGGAGGAATTACAATGTCTAGTATAGTTTTATTAAATAATGTATATATATGATATGGATAAAATCAATATTTTCTTAAAATGCTAATTATTGTAACAAACTATTTATCTAAAATTAAATTTATATTCATCCTAATTTAACAATAAATAAATAATTTATGGTAGAATTTCTATGCCGAAAAAATCAAATTGATATGAAGTATCACGTGTTGTCTTAATTGTATGGCAAAGAATTTATATGTAATAAAATATCTAATGTAAAATTACAATCAGTATATTTATGTTTTTTAGTTACGAATATAGGCTACTATGCGACAAAGATTCCTAAAATAATTTTTATTTTATTATTATATTTTAAAATTATGATTAAATTGTGAAGAGAAAAGATAAAATTTTATTTATCTTAATGTTGATTTAAATTTTATTTTTGATATTGCATCATGATTTAAAATTAAATTGTGAAAATATATAATATAGGTAAGTTTTATTGAGGAAAATGATTTAACCAAGTCTATTCAATAATAAAAAGAGAAAAATAAAAAGAGACAAATATGAAGAAAATCAGCGAGGGAAAAATCAGTGTAATATGCAATATTACTGCTTTCTCTTTTTAAATTGGCAAGTTTCCATGGTTAGTAAACGCTGGAAACATAATGACAAATATGTTTTTTGGAAAGAAAATATTAATTATGGAAAAATCCATAAATTTGGTTTTTTTTGATAATTAATTTATAATTACACTTGGCCATTAAAAGTTTT
>APFE030764830.1:1363-13640 GCA_000404065.3 Pinus taeda
ACACTGGAATGCTTAGTGCAGTTCCCGAACTCTTCCAAAACTGGCAAGAAGCTGAAGTCTTCTGCTAGAGGAAGTGATCCTATTGTTTTAAAGAGGGAAACCTTCAACCATAAAAAGGAGGTCTCACCCCGCATAAAAGGTAAAACTTCAACCTGAAAAGGGAAGTCTCAACCTGTGATGGTTTAAGGATGACCAACAACTCTGGAATGCTTAATGCAATTCCTGGAACTCTTCCAAATCTGGCAAGAAGCTAGAGTCTTCTTCTAGAGGAAGTGTTCTTAATTTTGTTCCTGGAATTCTTTCGAAACTGGCAAGAAGCTGAAGTCTTCTGCTAGAGGAAGTGTCCCAAATTGCCAACTGAAGGCATGTTCACGGGCATCTTTGTCTCTGGCTACAACTCTGAAACTGGTGTGGTAGGTTGTGTCTTAGGCTTGCTTGATGTGACTTTGAAGCTTGTAGACGACCATCATTTCCCCCCTGTCAGATACAAAGTGAGAAGATGGAGAAAACTCAACTACAAGACTGTTCAATACTCTAGAACAAGTTCTGACATGTGTTTGGAATATCTTCTTAGTTATTGATGCCCATTGCCAAGAAGCGATCCATCCAAGATAAATCTTTGTTCTTGCAGGACGTTTGTTTTTGAAGCATCTGTTTGAAGAATGACTGGTTTTATGACAGCGCTTACATGGATGAAGATCAAAACAGTGCTCTTTCAGATGGCCAATTCGGTCACAGTGTTGGCATTTCACATTCTGTTGTTGTTGTTGTTGATGCTGTGGAAGAGGGGCAGAGTTTGGAACAGCTGAAGCTGAACTGTCATGAGGAGCAGGTGAACTGTCATGAATGAATCCAACACTCTAAAACTAAATGGGCTTTGAGTAGTTTGGAATATGAAAGGACAAGTCCTTGTCATATCCAAGACTAGTTCTGTGCTTGTTGTGGACACGCTGTTCCCAAGGTCTGATGATGGGCTTGGGAAGTGTAGACTGAGTTTCTGCATCTGCATGTACAACTGCTGCTTTATTTGAATGAAATGTAACATTATTGACTTGTTGCTGATGGGTGGTTGTCTCAATGTTCTGAACAAAAATAGGTTCAGAATGATGTCTATTTTGATGTAGCTCTTCTTGTTGTAGCTGTGATTCAAGCTGCAAAAAATCAATCTTTTCCTTTGCATTTTGTAGACATGTCTGAATTTCTGAGAGAGATCCTATATTGATTTGTAATGTGTCATCAACAGTAGATTGTATAAGAGTTTTCATGAACTCTAATACTTCACTGATTCTGGCCATTTTTCTTCAATGTCAGATTTACACCTTAAAAATTGATCACAATTATTACTTAATGCATAAAAGTAATATCCACTTACAACAATATCTTGTATAAATGTGCAACAAATGAATCGGGGAATTAATGCATATATATGTAGACAAAAACTATAATGGGTTTTAAATACAATGCCACAATTGGGGCAGCAACAACTACAAACTTGCTTGGATCCTTCAAGTACTCCTTCACTTTCAAATCAACATCAGCAACAAGTTCCTAGAATCTAGGTTCTTTAAAATGGACTAGTAGTTACCAAAATTGATGGAGGGTCAACCCTGCTATTACCCATAATCTTTATCACACGCATATAAACATGCATCTCAACTTTTTACCCAAATCAAAAATCCTCAATAGCTGGCAATTTCACAACTGTACCATTTGCATGCGGAAGCTTATCTTTCATGTGGTTCAAAATCATTCACCATTGATTTCATACTTTCATTAAAGACCATCATATATGGAATTATATCAATTCCAATATCTACTTATCAGCAGGAAAATTCATAACTTCTTAAACCCAATGACTCAAATCATTCAAATGCTCATCAACCCAATAAACATCATTCATATTTGACCAAAATTCAATGAAACAATGTGCCCATGTTTTAATATTCAATTTAACAATATTTTAATCAATGAAAGGTTTGGACTTGTCCTTACTCAATGCGCCCTTAAAGGTTGAACTTTGGCAACACATATTAGATCATATACATTCCAATTTCTCATAACCAAATAGTTCCAATAACTCTTATTGACCTATGCATTTTAAATAGCACCAATCTGATTCTCTCCAACAACAGACAGTAAAGTATGTAGATCTCCCCAGTCACTAGCATAGAAGTGAACATCGGGTGGTAAGCTAGTAATCTGTGTAGGAGTTACAAGACCATCACAAGGACGACCCCGTCGCTGGAAAACCAATGCCGCTTAAAGTCAGATAGTTTGAGGACTGGGATTCACAGGACAAGCAGATCAAAATCTAATGAAGTTTGCTCCATTGTCCATCTCTCACCAATGAGAGAAATCATAAAGAAGGGCCATGTCTGTCATAAGAAAGGATTCAAAAGACAGGACGACAATTAATTCTTGAATGCCACTGATCGGTTCGCATTCTTGCATATCCCATCCCCTCGCTCGAAAAATAATGCCACTTAAATCAATTAATTCTTGAATGCAACTGATGGGTTCGCATCCTTGCATTTCCCATCCCCTCACTCGAAGGTTGAGCACGATGCTCTATTATAGAGAAAAGGGAATTGCAGATGGCAG
This sequence comes from Pinus taeda, assembly GCA_000404065.3. Classification (NCBI taxonomy): domain Eukaryota; kingdom Viridiplantae; phylum Streptophyta; class Pinopsida; order Pinales; family Pinaceae; genus Pinus; species Pinus taeda. Next base: position 3,965 of record APFE030764830.1, read on the forward strand.
TCCTGATAGACTTTATTTTCCTGACAGATCCAGTCTGCACAGTATACTTTCATAAAAGATTTCATAGATTTCAGGAATTTTACTTGCCTAGTCGAGAGACTAAGATATACCTAGTACAGTTCTATGTGGGGCAATGGGTGAAATTTACACAATAATTACATAACAATTTACGAATTTGTCTTCAGAAAAGAGAAAATTCATGGTGCAAGTGGAATATCTTAGAGAAGATATACATCTGACGCAAATGAAATTGTTCGAATTAGATGAGAAGTACAAGATTGTTGAAGTTCTGGGATATGGTAGATTTGGAACTGTGTGGAAATGAAAATCTTTCTTGGGATGAATACCAGTCGATGAAATTCACTCAATGTATCATAAATGAAACACTTCGTCTCGGAAACTTTGCTCCAGGGGCTTTCGGAGAAGCGAAAGAAGACATTAAAACGAAAGGAGGCTTTATTTGGCCAGAGATGGAACAAATAACTGGTCGTGTTGAACAGGTGGCAAAGCCAAATTCAATTCAAGAATTAGAACGATAGTTCTTTACAAGGAAATTCGCAGACCACAAAAGGTAGTTGCTCATCCAAAAAATAAACACTCTTGCTAGCTGTTCTGACATGAAAAGACAACAGAACGCCCAAGTACTTCAACATTTCTACAATCTAAAATTCAGGAGTAACGTTTCTACAAGAACACACATTTTTCTATTTGGGGAACCGTAGGCAGAGAATTCGGCTCGAGTTTCGCTGAGAAGACATTTAAAAGTGCAGCACTAATAGCGTAAAATTTATGGATATAATGTCAGAGAGCAGATTATGTCAGGACAGATGCAGCACTGGTGCAGCAGAGAGCATTATGTCAGGACAGAGGCAATGCTTCATCGTTCAAGTGAATATGGTAGACAGGGTGCAGGTCTGTATAAAAGAATATGGCAGAAATAAACTGCATAGAAAGGCCATAAAACAAATGGCTCAAACTAATTATGCAGGGTAGGAATACACCTGCTCTAATACCATGTTAAACACACATGGGTAGCAAGAACAATATGAAAGATAATCAGGAGAGTACAATTTTTATTAACAAGAGATATACATTTATAGTACATTGTTGTGACCGTTGGGTTTCACATCCCAAGGTCTCTTGGACTCCTTTTGTCCATTCGGCTTCCACACTAACCCATTGAGGATTAGGTGTCCAAAAATGGCTAAGAGGTTCTCTTGGGTATTGTTTTCTACCTTTTCAGACCTAAGGGACCATCTATGAAAAGGGACATCTGGATTTTTATTTTTCACATCTTTTTCAAACTCTCTAAACATGAAAAAGATGTCAAGTTTTACCTTCATTGGACTCGTTAAAACATCAAACATCAATCGACTCGTCTATCATGACGAGGCCGAACCACTACTTCTCAGGGTTTGTTAAATACACTCGGAGGGATTCATCCTAAGGATGAACTTGCAAATCAAACATATTTTATCCTCCTCAAGCTTGTTAAAAAATAAAGGGGTACTAACCAGTATGGTTGGGGAAATTGGTAAAACAAGGGATTCCATTTTACTAATGGTAGTGAGTCTCTCTTGAACATGACACTCTTCCACTTCATCTCTGTGGTTGTTGGGTTGGATAATCTGCTTGTCTTTTGGTTATCATACCATTTTTTAGATCCTCCATCTCGGTTTTGGGTCAATGCTGCCAACTCCATTTAGTGTCGCCGATGTGTTCAAGAGAAGTTATTTAGTTGATCTCCACTACAACACTTTTAAGCCTTCATTTGATGTGTGCCTTTCTTGATCCAGTTCCATATCAACATCATTTAATAATTTTATCTCAATCATCATACGTGTTTCGTGTTATTGATGGGGGATACATTGAGGCCCTCCTGCAACAAGTCGCTTCCTGTCGACATCAACACATCATCCAGGAATTTGACATAGAAACACCCCTTGGTACCTTGCTGCTTGCTGTTGAAATGTGGCAACAAGAATATTCCAATTTTAATTTTTCCTTGAATTAAAATTAGAATTTAGTCTCACCAGCTGCTTGAAAAATAATTAATTAATTCATCTTCAGTTAATTAGTTGGAGAAATTCAAGCTAGAAGTTTTTGTGAAGTCATGCAACATTTATCCCTTTGGTTGAGGAAATTATCCCTTAATTAAGGAGATAAGGATGAGTTGTATTTGAGTTGTAATTAGTTAGCTCAGTTCACTGAGTTAAGTCTAGTTAAATTAGTTCCAAATAGTTTGAGGAACTAATTGTGAGTTCAGTCAGTTAATGCATGCATGCATGAAACTAGTGTACTCCATATAACTGAATATTCTCTCATAAATAACTCATGCATATCAGTTCAGACAAAGACCCAATTGATATTAAAGGTAGGGATAGCGTACTCTCAATTGCAAGAATTTTCCTATAAGAAAATCTCTTGCATAAAGAAGGAATTCATTCATTGAGATTTGCGCAGTTTTATAGTGTGTTCAAGCAGTGTCACACAAGGTTACAGCTGGAACACCCAGGGAGATCAACGCAAGGAAATAGGAGGCTTGGAGGGTAGAGGGAAAGGCATATGAGTTGTCTAGTATGTCTATGAGCAGTGTGAGGGATTGTACTAAGAGCTAGATAACTGTGAGAGCTAAAACTTTATGTAATCCTGAGATTTTTTACACTTGTATGATAATACAGATAGCGAGGTTTTTAGCTGAGGCTTTCCCTAGAGTATTCTTCTGTGTTTCATGTGTATTGATTCTTCTTCTCTATTATATGTGTTCTGTTTGATCTTGCTCAAATAGATTAATCCTTTTCAAGTTTGATTGTAGAAGTAGATTAAGTATTTTGCTTTAGTCTATTGCATAATCAGGTTAATCTAAAGTAAGAATTCCTACATGGTATCAAATCAAAGGTGATCAAAGCTGTGAATAGCATACTGAGAAGGGAAATTCGAAGTTTGAAGTTCTTGATTGCAGGTACAGAATTGAATTCTTATCACACCTCAAAGTTCACCAATGGCGTTCAATGGCTTGAGACTCGAGTATGCACTAAATGGAAGCTTTAATTATATAACATGGAAGGATCGCATGGAAGCAATATTAAAATACAATGGTTTGAAGGATTTCATTGATCAAGAAATCCCCAAGCCATCTACAGCTAATGCATAAGAATTGGCTGAATGGAAGAAGTGTGTGGTGAAGGTGAGAAGGATTCTTCCAGAGGGAGTTTGAGACCATATTTTCTCATGTCTCCAGGGGAAGGAGACTTAATTTTCAATTGGAAGACAATGAAGGACCTATATCATAATAGTAGCAACTAGAGGAATCTAGCACTCAAGGATAAGCTTTAGAAAATCAAGTGTAAGAAGGGCGACACTATTTCTACATATTTGAACAAGCTCACCACCTACAAATATGAGCTTGGTAGTGTGGGAATAATGTCAACCGATGATGATATGGTGAGTCTTGCTCTCCTTGGTCTTCCTAAGAGCTGGCATAGCTACCAGGACTTTATGAATGGAAGAGAGAAACTACTGGATTGGGAACGACTGCGGTCAGATCTGATGCAGGAAGAGATTAGGAGGAGCACCATAGATGGTTCTTCATCTAAGCATGATGATGAAGAAAATCTAGCCTTAGCAAGTAAGGCAAGGAAAGGGAAAGGGAAGGGTTCCCTTTCCAAACCGTGTTCTTCTCATGGAGGGAAGAAGATTGACAAATCTAAAGTGAGATGCTTTAATTTTCATGAGGTGGGCCATTATGTAACTAATTATCCATTGAAGAAATACAAGAAGGGATCCTTGAAAGGATCAGAAGGTGAGGCACTGACCTATTAGTTCGAATTGGATTTTACCCTTATCGCATGCATGGTTTCATCGATGGTGGGTTGTGTTTCATATCTTGACAGTGGAGCCTCATTCCACATGACCGACAATAAATGTTTATTCAATACCTTGGAGGAGAAAGACCTCAAGATGTGCATAGAGATGGGCAATGATGGAAAGTATTGTGTTTCAGGAGAAGGAATGGTTGCTTTTCAGAGAGAGCATGGAGCTCCTCTCACCCTGACTGATGTAAAGTATGTTCCTAGACTGAAGAAGAACTTGGTATCGGTTGTGATGTTGGAAGACAAAGGCTACGATGTTGTCTTCAGTAAAGGAAAGGCGTTCCTGAGACACATAGCCATGGGTTATACCAAGAGGATTGGGATTCGAGTGAAGAATCTCTACAAACTAGAGGTAGATGATTGTGTTGCATTGAGTTCGAAAGAAGAATTAGTGAAAATCCATGACATTAGCGAGTTATTGCATATATGGTTGTTCCACTTGCATCATGGGGCCTTGAAGATAATGAAACAAATCTCTACCAGACTTCCCAAAAGTAAACTTGAGAAAGTGGACACATGCAAAGGTTGCACCTTGGGAAAGTATGCCAAGTCTTCCTTTCATGATCGAGACAATCGAGTTGAAGCAATCATGGAGCAAGTTCATACTGATTTGTGTGGACCATTCTTGTCAGCCTCCACTACGAAACAAAGGTATTATGTGATTTTCATTGATGATTTTTCTCGTAAATGCTGGATCTATTTCATGCAGAAGAAGGATCAAACCTTCTCAAAGTTTTGTGAGTTCAAAGATTTGGTTGAGAAAAAATCAGGGAAGAAGATCAAGGCCTTGAGAAGTGACAATGGTGGATAGTATGTCTCTCAAGGGTTTAAGTACTTTTGTGCAACAAAAGGAATTAAACGAGAGTTGACGTCACCTCACAACCCACAATAGAATGGGGTGGCCGAGAGGAAGAACAGAATGATTGTGGGGGCAGCTCAGGCGATGCTGCATGACCAAGGCCTACCACTTCATTTATGGATAGAGGCATGCAGCACAGTGGTCGATTTGTAGAATAGAAGCCCGCATCACATTCTTGGGATGAAGACTCCAGAGGAAGCTTTCTCCAGGAAGAGACCAGATGTGGTTCACTTCAGGATCTTTGGCTCATCAATATATTGCCATGTGACCAAGGACGCTTGGAAGAAGCTTGAGCTAACAACTGAGTTGGGGATACTTATGGGGCACACTGATACACCTCATAACTATTGGGTGTACTTTCCTACCAGTCGGAGGACAGTGGTTCGTAGAGATCTCAAGTTTGATGAGCAGAAGGCCATGCAAGTTTACCTTGAGAGGGAGCTCCAACTACAGGTTGTGGAGGAACTTTTGGTTCCTAAAGAGGAGGAGCCTTAGACTAATGTGGAGCAGCCACATGCAGAGGTTCCCGAAGTGGAGACATCCACTCAAGCAAAGTCTTCTAGAGAGGGACGGAAGTGCACAAGAGAAGCTGACAGATTATTGTCGGATGTGAGAGAGAATATGGCAGAACCATCTTCTCAGCGCAGATAGAGGTGGTCACCTGATAGGTACATTGGGTACATGGCCCTTGTTGGGGAATGTGTTGAGACCGAGCCATCTTCCTTTGAGGAAGTAGTGCATCAGCTCATCTGGGTTGATGCTATGGTGGAGGAGTATGACTCCATAGTTTGGAATAGTGTTTGGGATGTTGTTCCAAGACCAGAGAACAAGTCAGTTGTGAGTTCCTGTTGGCTTTACAAGGTAAAGCAAGCTATTGATGGTAGTGTGGAGAAACATAAGGTAGGATTTGTTGCCCGTGGTTTCTCACAGGTTGAGGGGATTGACTATGATGAGACTTTTGCTCCTGTAGCAAGGTACTCATCTATCAGATCGATGTTGGCACTATCAGCACAGATGGGTTGGAAGATCCATTAGATGGATGTGAAGACTGCATTCCTCAATGGCAAGATTGAGGAAGAGGTGTACATAAAGTAGCCGAAAGGTTTTGAGACCTTTGATTGTGAGTCACATGTGTGTCAACTCAATAGAGCTTTGTATGGGCTAAAGCAAGCACCTTGTGCTTAGTACACCAGGATCGACAACTACTTCATTGGGTTGGGCTTCATAAAGAGTGAAGCGGATGCGAACCTGTACCACATCATGGTAGAAGGTAAGAAGTTCATCATTGTGCTTTATGTTGATGATCTCATATTGACAGGTGATGATCAATTGATCATGTCTTACAAGGAGGACCTTACAAGAGAATTCAAGATGAAAGACATGGGTCTCATGCACTACTTCCTTGGCATGGAAGTGTGGCAGAAGGATGGGGAGTTGTTTACGTCTCAAGGCAAGTATGCCAATGAGATACTTAGGAGATTCCACATGGAGAAGTGCAAGGCCATGCAGACTCCTCTAGCAGGTAACTAGAGGAAGGAGCATGCTACTTTAGGAGAAGTAGTAGAGGCTACTATGTATCAGAAGCTTGTGGTTCACTAATGTACTTATTGAGCACACAACCAGATTTGTGCTATGTGGTGAACCAGTTGAGTCAAGCTATGGTTCAACCTATCAAGATGTTTTGGAAGGCAGCTAAGCATGTTTTGAGATACCTCAGAGGCACATCTCAGTATGGATTATGGTATAGACGAACAGAGGGAGTGAAGCTACAGGGCTTCACAGATGTAGATAGGGAAAGGTGTCCATCAAATCAGAAGAGCACACTAGGAGGAATTTTCAACCTTGGGTCAGCTGCAGTTTCTTGGTACAATAGGATAGAGGTCAGTTGCACTCAACTCAATAGAGGCTAAATACATGGCTGCAAGTCAAGCAACATGTGAGGCCATTTGGATGCGGAAAATTCTAGTTGGTTTGTTTGATTAGAGGATGGATCCAACTATGATATATTGTGATAATCAAAGTTGTATTAAACTCTTTGAGAATCCAATATTTCATGACTGGTCCAAGCACATCGAAAATCGGTATCATCATCTCAGAGACTATGTGGCAAGGAGGATCATGTTGTTTCAATATATTTTGACCGAGGAGCAAGATGCTGACATTTTGACTAAGGCATTCTCAAAGTGTAAATTCGAGTTCCATAGAGACAGGATCGGGGTGGCAGATAATCCCTTTCTTGTTGAGAGGGAGTGTTGAAATGTGGCAACAAGAATATTTTGATTTTAATTTTTCCTTGAATTAAAATTGAGAATTAAAATTCGAATTTAGCCTCACCAGCTGCTTGAAAAATAATTAATTAATTCATCTTGAGTTAATTAGTTGGATAAATTCAAGCTAAAAGTTTTTGTGAAGTCATGCAATAGTTATCCCTTTGATTGAGGAAGTTATCCCTTAATTAAGGAGATAATGATGAGTTGTAATTAGTTAGCTTAGTTAACTAAGTTAAGTCAAGTTAAATTAGTTCCAAATAGTTTGAGGAACTAATTGTGAGTTTAGCCAGTTAATGCATGCATGCATGAAACTAGTGTACTCCATATAACTGAATATTCTCTCATAAATATCTCATGCATGTCAGTTCAGACAAAGACCCAATTGAGATTAAAGGCAGGGATTGTGTGCTATTGGTTGCAAGAACTTTCCTATAAGAAAATCTCTTACATGAAGAAGGAATTCATCCCTTGAGATTTGCGCAATTTTATAGTGTGTTCGATCAGTGTCACACAAGGTTACAGCTGGAACACCCAGAGAAAATAGCGCAAGGAAATAGGAGGCTTGGAGGGCAAAGGGAAAGGCATATGAGTTGTCTAGTTTGTCTATGAGCAGTGTGAGGGATTGTCCTAAGAGCTGGATAGCTATGAGAGCTAAAGCTTTTTGTAATCTTGAGATTTTTTCCACTTGTATGATAATATAGATAGCGGGGTTTTTAGCTGAGGCTTTCCCCAGAGTATTCTTCTGTGTTTCATGTGTATTGATTCTTATTCTCAGTTATATGTGTTTTGTTTGATCTTGCTCAAATTGATTAAGCTTCCGAAAGTTTGATTGTAGAAGTAAATTAATTATTTTGCTTTAGTCTATTGCATAATCAGGTTAATCTAATGTAAGAATTTCTACACATCCATACATCAATGGAAATTTTCCTCATTCTTAGTGACAAGTTTACATCATTGGCATTCGACCAAAATATTCTATGTGGTGTTTGACATCAACTCATTCATTCACACCATACATACTATACTATAATAGTTTAAGAGCCATTAACATTATCGGTGGTTAACTCACTTGCATGTACCTTTCATTTCCTAGAGTTTGAGCCCTAAACTGCTTCATCTGAGCTAATTTGAGGACCAACACTCCCTGTAATCCTACTGGGGTGCGTTCACCAACATGTTTCTCCACTATGGCTTGCGTTGGTCACTAGTAGGTTGATCCCCTTTGCACTTGTGTTGGTTCTAGAAATCCAAGAGAATGATCGGGATTCTAGAACCTTCCTCTTCTAGGAGTTTCCAGAACTTGTTACAACTACTTACCTTGGATAAAACATTTAGATCCTATCCATCCTTACATTAGAGTTTTCATCTCTTATCCTTTGATCTTATCCCTCCATTAAATGTGAATCTCTTACCCTAGATTGGTAATTGGATAATAACTCCCAACTTACCATACTTCTCTATATATTCCCAACCTTTTATGTGGTTAGGGGTTGGATTTTGGAGAGTGATTCTTCCCTTATGCTATTGTAGTGAGTGGTCATCATTCCATTCATTTAGGGTGATTGGAGGTGCTCCTAATACTTATGGTTGTAGGAGCTCTTGATACTTATGGTTGTAATCTCCTTCCATTTATAGTAATGCAAAGAATTCATCATTTTCCTATATGTGATGTTATTTCTTTTATTTCAATACCATATTTATTTATTGAATGAAGCACTTAGATGACGTTGCATAGATCTCGTAGTTTCTTGGCTTGTGTTATCTCAATTTGCAGGTTCTAATTTTGGGAATTGGAGCTAGGATTGGAGCTTCCAAGCTGAAGAAGGAGAGAAGCATGTGAAGGATTCTAGGTAAGCCTCACTCCATCATCTGTTTACTTTAAGGAAAAACATTGTGTTCGTTGTCTCTTTGTTGTTCTAGTTTAGCCACCAACATAGGAGAGATACATTTGTCTGTAATCATAAATCTCATATAACAATGGTATTAGGATTCCTTACATAGGAGAAGAAGAATATGTGCCCTTACTCTTTTTTAGACTAGAAATGATAGAGGTAGTGGCCTATGAATACCCAAATATCAATATATCTAAGTTTTTCATGGTCTGCACACACAAAGGAAGAAGGTATTTCATTTATAAAATATGGATAATTTATTTTTGGATGTATGTATGGAATACGATTATGTGGTCATCATGTGCTCCCAAGAGAGGCCCACATCCCCAACTAGGAGCCTATGTTAACACTTAAATTTGTACATGAAGTTTAAGTCACATGATCCAATAGGGTATGAATTGATTATTGGATTTAATGGCTGCAGTGTTTCCCCTCAATTCCATTTTTGTTTGTGATTTCCCTAGTGGGTTTGAACCTGGTCAAACAATTGTGTAAAATGTGGGAATGCATGGGATGTGAGGAAAGATAGTTTTCAATTGAATGTGACTTTTGGGAGGAAAGACCATGATTAAAGAGAATTTCTCCAAGAGGTACAAGATCTAGTACATAAGTAAAATGAGTTCTGATCTTTGTGGTGCAACCCCTCAAATACAAATATTTGCTAAGTGTGCCCTAGTGATTTTATAGTCCTTTAAACAAATAAAATGTTTTTAGCATTCACAGTAGATACCAATAACACCAATAATAGATAATAGGAGGTCGTCAAATCCAAATTTTATATAT
>APFE030764830.1:14306-54994 GCA_000404065.3 Pinus taeda
AATCGGGGGCTCTGCACCCCATCTAACCCCTCGGTTCAGCTAGGGGAGCTAGTCTTGGAAAGAATATAAAACAACCCAACATTCTCCCACTTGTTGTTTTCTTTCCACTGGGGGCCATAGGAGAGCTTAGTCATTTATCCAATCCTCTAAGGCCCATTATTTCTCTACACCAAGATAACTTCTCATATCTCATGGATTTTGTCATGGAAAGAATATAACACAACCCAACACATCTCATACACACAAGCTCTTGAACCTTGAGCATGTAAGAGAAATAATATTAGAATGACAGTATTTAAAAAATTTATTCATAAGACAAATAATATTAGAGCGATGTAAGATTTAAAAAATTTAGTCACAATGATCAACATAATTTGATATAAAATAAACTCTAAAAATGTCAATTCATAGCTATCTAATGTCATTTGAGTAGAATATCACAATAACTTATGTTAGTAATGGTGCGATCATATTTTTTGTTTTAAAGGAACTTTTTCTAGACATGTACACCATCAAGCATAAATCATCCTAACATATACCTTTGAAGTAATATAAATCATCCTATGGCTATCCTCAAAAGAATTATCACCCATATCCTTAGTGATGGTGTAATGCTCATGTTAAAGTAGTATGAGCTTCTTATGGGAGTTTTTCAATTTCCCTTTATGCAAGTCCAACCACAACTTGTCACTAACTTGAAACTTATATGGAACCCAATGGATTTTCTATATACTTGTACTTGGAGTTGGCAACTTTCTACAAAAAAATCATGAACTCATTGATGAATTTATCGCATACGTTCCTCAAAATTGGTTTCTTTACTTAACTCATTCCATGTATAGTAGGAATCCTCATGTGTTATACCATGAATATAGCTACATTAATTTGTGCCAATTGTTGGGACCCAAAGCACACTTGAAAATACTTTTGGACAATAGAAATATGAAGAGCTATGTCAAATTTCTATTGAAAATATGAAAGGATTTCAAAACATGTATGTGGTTGCTTGCAATTGTATACTTTAAAGACATCTATAATAATCTTATTGACTACTTTTTCTTTATCAATCTAGGGATGGAAGGTAGTGGATATAGTTAAGCTTGATATCCATCATGGACCAAATGTGTTAACCAAAAAATACTAAGGAACCTATTACCCCTATCAACAAATATGGTCTTTGGAAAACCAAAATGAACCAATATATTCTCAAAGAAGAACTTATGAGTGGATTTTGTTGCAACAATATTCTTACAAGGTGCCAAGATTCCCATCCTAAGGAATAATCAACAACAACAAAAATGCATCCGTTACCATGCTTGGTTGAGGGAAAAAATGACACAAAATCTATGGGCACTAACTCCCAAGAATATATAGAATAGGAAAAGGCCCGCAACTGCTGTCGTGGCTATTTTATTTGGTAGAATATAATTCTTCCACTGCTTACAGGCTTCGGCAATAGAGTGCAACTCATTGTCATAGGTTGGGTACCTATGAAACCCATCATAGAGTGTTTGGCTATGATAGATCATCGAATGTTTATTTCATGTGGGAATTACATAGGAAACATGAACAATTCTCTCATAGGGTCCCTATTGTGTAGCCATTCATCGATGAAATCTACTTACCTAATGGGATAGAAGTCAAAACTAATGGTTGCAAAGGTAGGAATAATGACATTGGAGATAATATTGTTTCCATAAATAAGAGAACGAGAAATAGGCTCATGAACACCATCAATACCTACTAGAGGTGTTGCAATAAAAGCAATAATGAATACATTATTTGTGGTCAATAGGACAAGGATCATCAATATGTTTAACCATCCATTGTAAATATGGTTTTTGATCTAGTGATCTAGTCACATAAAAGACCCCATAAATTTTTTTCTTTGGGATATCCCCAAGATTCAATAATTAATCCAAAGTGAGAGGATTCATTGATAAGGTGATAGTTCCAACAACCCTAAGTTGACCCAAAGTGACACCTTGTGAGTCTTTCACAAATAGGGTTCCAATTTGAGCATCAAAAGGAGGCACAATTGCACAAGTGGAAACATCTCACATTTAGGATACTTGGCCACAAATCTTTATGTTTTTTTTCATTGAGAGTACCTTTAACATTTCGCAAGGTAGAAATCACATAGTTGGAGGAATTTTGGATAACTTGTCACATTCAACTAGCTTCATGCATGAAGAGGTTCTCCCATCCTTTAAGAAGATTTTCAAGGATTTCAGGGATAGTCAAGAGTCACATGTATAAAAGAATAATGCCATAGTCAAGAATATGAAAAATGACATTTTCTTTACATGGTGTAGAGAAGGACATAGGTGAAGAGTACTAAAATAAACATCTAAAATATTGTTTATGTCCTCTTTCCAAATAAGAGAAGATACCTTGTGAAAAAAGGCCCAAATTGCCAATGAAGGAAGACTAGGGTAAGGGTTACTTTTTCTTTCACATGTTGAGAGACATTCATGTATTTTAAGGCATGTTTTGTTGTTGAGTTCACATATTTGGAAGTACAATTGTACAAATGGAAACATCTCACATTTGGGGCACTTGGCTACAAATTTTATGCATGTTTTCTATTAAGGGTATCTTCACATTCCCTAAGGCACAAATCAAATATTTGGAGGTATCTTGGATGACTTGTCACATTTCACTAACTTCACACATGAAAAGGAGTTCCTGTCATTTAAGAATGTTTTGGAGGGTTTTCATGGCATATTCAAGGGTCACATTTACAAAAGAAGAATGCCAAGTTAAGAAGATGAGAATTGGCGTTCGTATCATGTGGCGTAAAGAAGAGGAACATAGTTGAAGAGTGCTCCACTTTGAAATATCTAGAACAACTTGTTTATGTCCTTTTTCCAAAGAAAAGAAGATATCTTGAGACAAACGGCCCAAAATGTTGACAAAATAGGACCATGTATTGGATCATATGGACTTTGGTTTCTCTTTATTAGCCACACAATTATATGAGCGATATCATTAATTATTAGGTGGACAATATCATAGTACAAGGCCATTTTTTGGAGTTTGTTGTAAAAAGTTGTCAATCCTTTTCAAAGGAAGAAACAAAGATCAAGAAGGGATCTTGTGCTAAATTAGTATGAAAAATACATATTTGAATCAAAATGTTATTGGTAGAAGGGATATTTCTATTTACCCTTGTTGATATGGTCATGTATGCCCACTATGATAGGGTTGGCTAACTAGAATAATAATGGTGAGTTTTGGTGGTTAATATCTCTATGGTAATGGAAGCATTAGAGAACAAGGTGGGTAATGAGTGATTTAGAGAAAAAATCCATTGCAAATTTATGTTGTTTGAAATAAATAAACACAGTAAGGAAGAGGAAAAAGCAATTAAAAAAGGATATCAATGATGGAAGGAAACATTGAAGAAAGAATAAAATATTTACAAAACATTAAGATATAGGGAGACTTGGGTAACTCATGGTTAAAGGAAAGATATTGGTGTTGGTAGGTAGCACAATAAGAGGGAGTAGTGAGAAAGGAATGTCGCAAGAGTCAAAAGCATTTAGATTTCCCACCATTTTATTAGGAGTTTGATATAGAGATTATTCGATAGTACATTAATTTGACCGGTGGGTGGAATTGCCAGTGGTTTTGGAGCCCCTGTTTTAACTAGTAGTGTGGTTCAACCCCATAGTAGTTCCCCTCACTCATAATCTAGCTTTTGGTGTGGGGGTGATTGGGTAGCAAGAAATACCACAGTTCTTCCTAGTCTAAGGTTGGGTGGAAAGCAGTAGTCCCCGACTCAGTTGCCTGCTAGGGAGTGCCAAATCTTGCCAAGGAATTATCAAACGTGCTAGGTTTTATGACATGTCAATATGTAAGCTATGTTTCTTAGTTGTTTTACGACCACGGTTGGATGTGATCCTTGTCTTCGTAACATGTTAAATTGTATTAGTTGAGATTCAACATGAGTAGCCTAAGATGAGTTATAGGAAGTTCTTAGGTAAACAATGTATAGTCTAGGTGTTGTAATTGTAACTTGGTCAAGATGATGTAGTCGAGGTAGGATTTGGTTGGGTTCCCATGTTGCAAAAAATGTCAAGGTAGTTGTGAGGGCATGATAGCTAAGGAGTGCTAGGGCATGCTAACACATGTAAGACAATGTGAATGCATGTCAAGGAGTGTTGGGGAGTGTTAGTGCATCACAAGGGAGAACTAGGTCAAAATTCATGGAAATGAATGAATACAAGTGTGTGCCAGGGAGTGTTAGTGAATTTGAGGTGTCCCAAGGATGAAGTGTAGTAGGAGAATTTTAGACTAGGACTTGTAGGCAGCAAGATTACGATTGTGATAAGGGGCTGGACAAAGCGGTTTCAGACAAAGGGATACTTTGGGCTAGGCACAACATTATTTTTTCAATGACTTGGTTGGTTTCCCAAGTCGCAAAAAAGTAATGCTATCTATAAGGGCATAACAACTAGAGAGTGCCAACCTATGCTAGGGAATTCCAAGAAGCACTGACATATGATAGACAGTTCCAAGGCATGTTAGGGATGCCAAGACATGCCAAGTTCTAAGGCATGCCAAGATGTTCCAAGTGCTAGGGTGTGGTGCCAATGCATTCTAGGGAGTATTAGGGGGTGCCAAGAAAACAAGGGAGCACTAGTTTCAATTGCATGGAAATGAGTGAATAAGAGTTATTGATGGGGAGTGTTAGTGAGTTACAAGTGTGCTAAGGAGGGAGTGATAAGGTATGCTAGGCAGTGTCAAGGCATACTAGAGTGTTAGGGAAGCATGCCAAGATGTACCAAGTGCCAAGGTGTGCCAATGCGTTCTAAGGAGTGTTACTGAGTGCCAGGGAAGAACAAGGGAGAGCTAGGTCAAAATGCATGGAAATGAATGAATAAGAGTGTGTGACAAGGAGTGTCAGTGAGTTCCAAGTGTGTTAAGGAGGGAGTGACATGGTATGCTAGGCAGTGCTAAGGCATGCTAAAGTTCTAGAGTAGCATGCAGCCAAGATATTCTAGGTGCGAACGTGTGCCAACACGTGTTGGGAATTGTTACAGAGTGCCAGGGAAACAGAAGGGAGCACTAGGTAAAAATAATGCATGGAAATGAATGAATAATATTTTGTGACAGGAAGCGGTAGTGAGTTTTAGGTGTGTTAAGGAGGGAGTGAAAATATATTCTAGGTAGTGCTAAGGCATACTAGAGGCCAGGGAAACATGGAAAGATTTGTTAGGTGTTAGGGAGTGTTAGGGAGTGCCACAAAAACACAAGGGAGCACTAGTTTCAAATGAATGGAAATGAATGAATAAGAATGTGTGAAAAGGAGTGTCAGTGAGTTCTAGGTGTGTTAAGGAGGGATTGAAAAGGTATGCTAGATAGGGCCAAGGAATGTTAGAGTGATAGGGAAACATGCCAAGATGTGCCAGGTGCCAGGGTGTGTCAATGCATGCCAAGGAGTTTTAGGGATTGCCATGAAAAAAAGGGAGAAATAGTTCAAAATGCATGGAAAAGAAGGTCGAATAAGAGTGTGCGATAGGGAGTGTTAGTGAGTTTCAGGTGTGTTAAGGAGGGAGTGACAAGGTTATATGTTAGGCAGTGCCAAGGCATGCTAGAGTGCCAAAGCATGTCAAGGAGTGGTAGGGTGTGCTAGGGAGTTCCAAAGCATGCCAAGGAATGTAGGGGGTTCTAACACATGCCACATAGTGCCAAGGGATTGTTAGATGTGCCAAGTGTTATGGCATGTCAAGATGTAAACTATGTTGCTTAGTTTTTTTATGGCAACAGTTGGACATGAGGTTGTAACTTGTTAAGTGGGATAAGTTGAAATTGTACATGAGTAGCATAATATGAGTTATAGTCAATTCTTAGGTGAAAACGACATAGTCTAATTGTAGTAACCATAACTTGGTCAAGTTGTTGTAGTCGAGGAAAGACTTGGTTGGGTTCCCAAGTCCCAAAAAAAAGTAAGGGTAGTTGTGAGGGCATGATAGCTAAGGAGTGTTAGGGCGCCAAGGAATGAAAAGGCATGATAGCACATGTAAGAAATTTTCAATGCATTTTGAGGAGTGTTAGGGAGTGCCAAGGCATCACAAGAAAGAACTAGGTCAAATTGCATGGAAATGACCAAATAAGGGTTTGTGCCAAGGAGTGTCAATGAATTCCAGGTGTCTCAAGGACATAGTGTGTTAGGAGAAGCTCAAAATAGGAATTGTAGGAGGGAAGTCTATGATTAAAATAAGGGGATAGTCAAAGAAGTTTTAGACAAAGGGAGACTTTGGGTTGTGCTCAACACTATTTTTCCAATGAGTTGGTTGGGTTCCCAAGTCACAAAAAATGTAAGGCTATCTATGAGGGCATGATAGATAGGGAACACCAAGCTGAGCCAGGGAATGCAGGAAGTACTAACACATGATAGACAATTCCAAGGAATGTTAGGAATGCCAAGACAAGCCAACTGCTAATCCATGCTAAGATGTACAAGGTGCCAAGGTTTAGTGTGAATGCACTCTAGGGAGTGTTAGGGCCAAGTGCCTGGGAAAAACAAGTGAACACTAGTTTCAAATGCATGGAAATGAAGTGTAAAAAAATTCCAAGTGTACTAAGGAGGTAGTGACAAGGTATTCTATGCAATGCCAAGGAATGATAGAGTGCTAGGGAAGCATACCAAGATGTTCCAAGAACTAAGGTGTGCCAATGTGTGCTAAGGAGTGTTCAGGAGTGCCATGGAAACACAAAGGAGAACTAGGTCAAAATGCATTGAAATGAATGAATAATACTGTGTGACAAGGAGTGTCAGTGAGTTCTAGATGTACTAAGGAGAGAGTGACATTGTGTGCTAGGCAATTCTAAGTCATGCTAGAGTGATAAGGTGGCATGCAGCCAAGATGTTCCAGGTACCAGGGTGTGCCAACATGTGCTAGGAAGTGCTAGGGAGTGTTAGGGAAACACAAGGGAGAACTAGGTCAAATTAATGCATGCAAATGAACAAATACAAGTTTGCAACATAAAGTGTCAATGAGTTCTAGGTGTGTTAAGGATGGAGTGAGAAGGTATGCTAGGAAGTGCTAAGGCATTCTAAAGGCCAGGGAAACATGCTAATATGTGCGAGGTTATGTGATGTGCTAATGCATGCCAAGGAGTGTTATGGAGTGCTAAAGAAATTCAAGGGAGCACTAGTTTCAAATGCATGGAAATGAATAAATAAGAGTGTGTGACAGGGAGTTTCAGTGAGTTCTGGGTGTGCTAAGGAGGGAGTGAAAATGTATGCTAGGCAGTGTTAAGGAATTCTAGAGTGCCAGGGATACATACCAAGATGTGCCAGATGCCAGGGTGTGCCAATGTGTGCCAGTTAGTGTTAGGGAGTGCCACAAAAACAAAAGGGAGAACTAGTTCAAAATTCATGGAAATAAATAGATAAGAGCGTGTGATAGGGAGTGTCAGTGAGTTCCAAGTGTTCTAAGGAGGGAGTGATAGGGTTATATGCTAGGAAGTGCTAATGATGCTATAGTGCCAAGGCATGTCAGGGAGTGCTATAGTGTGTTAGGGAGTAAAAAACATGCCAAGAAATGTAGGAGATGCTAACACGTGCCACATAGTGCTAAAGGTTTGTTAGACGTGTCAAGAATTATGCCATGTCAAGATGTAAACTATGTTGCTTAGTTGTTTTATGGACACGGTTGGACATGAACCTTGACTTGGTAACTTGTTAAGTGGGATGAGTTGAGATTGGACATGACTAGACTAAGATGAGTTATAGGTAGTTCTTAGGTGAACAAGGCATAATCTAGTTGTAGTACCTGTAACTTGGTCAAGCTATTGTAGTTGAGGTAGGACTTGGTTGGGTTCCCAAGTCTAAAAAAAAGTAAGGGTAGATGCGAGGGCATGATAGCTAAGGAGTGATAAGGCATGCCAAGGAATGAAAAGGAATGCTAACACGTGGCAAAAAATGTCATTGCATGTTGAGGAGTGTTAGGGAGTTCCAGGGGAAAACAAGGGAGAAATAAGTAAAAATGCTTGGAAATGAATGAATAAGAGTGTGTGCTAAGGAGCATCAGTGAATTCTAGGTGTCCCAAGGATGGAGTGTTTTAGGATGAGTTCAGAATAGGACTTGTAGAAGGGTATCCTATGGTTGTGATAAGGTGTGGACAAAGTGATTTTAGAGAAATGGAGACTTTGGGTTGGGCACAACATTGTTTCGCTAATGACTTGGTTGGGTTCCCAAGTTGCAAAAAAGGTAAGGTTATCTATGAGGGCATGACAACTAGGGAATGCCAAGGTGTTCTAGGGAATGTAAGGTTCCCACTTCATGGGAAAATGTAAGGATAGTTGTGAGGGCATGAGTGACAAGGCGCGCTTGGGAATGCTACATGTTCCAGATAGTGTGAAAGCATGTCAAACATGCTGAGATGTGCCAAGTATTAAGGCATGCCAACATTTGCAAGCGTGTGACAATGCATGCCAGGGACTATTAAGGAAACAAAAGGGAGAAACAAAGTTAAAGTACAAGGAAATGAGCAAATAACAAGGTTAATAAGTCCTCAATTTATGTTTTCCATGAGGGGCACGCTAGGCATGCCAACACTAGGTGCCAATAGGTTCCAAGTGCCAAGTGGTAGTTCATTCTAAGTGCCAAATCTTCCTATGTTGCTTCTCATCTACTTTCCAATAATTGATCTCAAATAAATTTAATATTAAACCATGCCAAGTCATACCAAGTCATGTCAACGCATTCCATACATGGTAAGATTCTCCAAGCACCAACACGTGCCAAGTGCCAATGTTTGTCAGGGAGTGTTATGCATGCAATGAGTTGACAAGGCATGTCAAAGAGTGCTAAGGTGTGCTAGAGAGTGCCAATGAATGTTGAGGAGTGTTTAAGGAGTACTATGACAACACAAGGGAGCACTAGTTAAAAATGCGTGGAAGTGAATGAATATGAGGGTGTGCTAGGGAGTGTCAATGAGTGCTTGCTATCATGCTAAGGAGGGAGGGAAAAGGTATGCTAAGTACTGGTAAGGCACGCTAGATAATATTAGGGCATGTCAAGAAGTGACAGAGTGTGCTAGGTAGTTCCAGGGTGTGCTAACATGTTCCAATTAGTGCCAAGGCAAGCCAAGACA
Organism: Pinus taeda; assembly: GCA_000404065.3. Classification (NCBI taxonomy): domain Eukaryota; kingdom Viridiplantae; phylum Streptophyta; class Pinopsida; order Pinales; family Pinaceae; genus Pinus; species Pinus taeda. The sequence continues at coordinate 23,418 of APFE030764830.1, forward strand.
TACCAGGTGCTAAGGCATGTTAGGATGTGTAGGGTGCAAGGTTATGCCAATATGTGTCAAGGAGTGTCAAGGAAAAGAAAGGAAGAACCAATATAAAATGCAAGGAAATCAACACATAAGAGGGTTAATAAGTCGCCACTTTATCCTTTTCAAAAGGCACATGTTAGGCACACTAATAATAAGTTCTAACAAATTTCATGTGCTAATGTATGTCAATGCATTCCAATGTGTTCCAGGGCATGCTAGGGACGACAAGGGATTCAAACACATAGCAGGAGAGTGCTATGCTATGCTAGGGCATGCTAAAATGTTCTTGGGTGTCCTAGTCATGGAAATATTTTCTAGGTACAAATATGTTCCAAGACATACGAGGTGCTAAGGAATGTTAGTATGTGCCAAAGCATGTTAAGGTACGCTAGGAGTTTTGAGGAGTGTTCGGTTTCTCTCATTAATAGAATTGACAGAGATTGATTATGTATTAAATAATATAGTTCCTACACACATTAATGGAACTTTATCTAAAGGGAATTTTCTAGTTAATAAACCTAATTGAGATGAATCATGTGTTGACTCATAAGAAAACTATATTCTCATTACTTGAGGGAAATGATACACACTAATTACTTCATAACAAATAAACTGAATCTAACCACCATAGCCTTATACACATAATGAAAACGACTCCCCAGTAATGGTCTTAAATCATTATCTTTTGAAAAAAAATATAGTAACATGCACATAGCATCATCAAAAACTCATTGGAATGATAAATGACGATGAACATTTTTTGACCGTCACCAAAAGTAACAAAAAAGAGCATTGGTGAGGGTCAATAAAATATCGTCACTAGAAGTGTCACCAAAGAGAGAATTAGTGACAGACCTTTAACAAACCTCACCAAAAATGTCATTGAAAATGGCTTTGGCGAAAAACCTTAAAGGACCATCACTTTACACACTTATAATAATGATTTTTTAAGGACCATCACCATATGTGACATTGGTGACAGACCTTAAAGGTCCGTCACAGGCATGATCCTCACCAATGAACTTTTTTGTTGTAGTGATTTGAATGGGAACTATATTACACTATAATATTTTAATTCCACTTAGGTAGGAAAATTCTACCCTCAATATGTTCTTAATTTGAATAACTCATTTCCAAAACTTAACACTTGAAATAACCACACCCTTTACTATTTTGGGCTTGGGAGAGCATGTGAAATAAAGTATTTTTTTTCTCAAGATGCATGACCATTTCATTAAACTAAACCAAACTTTATAAATATTTCATGTCTTATGCACGCTAGGGGTGGATTTAAAGAATAAAGTTAAGGTTTACACTAAGGATGGAATTCAACACAAGGAGATTAACATTATAAGGTGGTAGCACATCTCAACCAATATAAACACACCATGTCACATGAATATGGTTAATACAAAAGGATCAATAACATAGGTATAATTTCTAAGATGTGATTTGTGGCATTGTTGCAAGTAAAAAAGCCCCTACTCTATCAAAATTCTTCAAAGTATTCAAGCCCCAAATCAGATGGACTCTTCATGTGGTCCCGATCTTTGATCTTTTATCATACACTAGGGTTCCTTGGTGTTCTTATCTCATGATTATCTTTTCTCCTCATCTCCTTAAGTGTCATCTAGCATGTCCTCCTTCTTTATATCCTTCTTCATCATCTTGCCATAGCATGGTAGAATTCATGTATCTGCAATCCACTCATGACAAGACAATATCAGTATGATAAACCACTAGTCTAAGGTGTTTTGTGATAATCCATTGACTAAGCCAGAACAAGTGGTAGGTCAAGCGGGGAGACTTAGTGACTAGGCTAGAATGAGGGATAAGATTGCACAGTGCCCATTGAGGGAAAAATTTGTGTAATTCAAGTAGGCAATGGAGGTTGTGGGATGGGGCCTTCGGAGGATAAACTGCATAGTTTTAGAAGCAAAAGTGGTTTGGGAAACTGAGACTGCATAATGAGCAACTTAGGGAGGCTTGAAGGACATAAATGCACAGTTTCTAGAGGCAGTGAGGTCTAGTTGAGGGAAACAACAATTGAGGGAAATGACACAAGGAGAAGCATTTGCACAATTTTAGGTGCCAAGGGAGGATGCGATTCTGTGGATTGCGTAGTTATAGTAGACAAGGGAAAAATTGAAGGTTGAAGATTCGAAGTGCGTAGTTCAAGGTAGACTAGGAGACACAAATGCACAACTATGGAGGCCGAGATCGGGAGCTAGGCTCAGGAACTATGTAGAGCAACATCCCTAGAGGATAGGGACTACACATCTCATGGTTCCAAGTAGAAAGGTCACTTCTTAGAGAGGTGAGACTATGCAATGTGTAGTTCAGTTGGGGCCTGATGAAGCTAAGTTGCTTGGTTGGGAATACTTTCCGAAAATGGCTAAGTCTGGGATAGGTGATGAACCGAGATGAACCTTGATGATGGTCACACACTTAGCATAATTTGATGAAACGACAACATATATCATCGGAACACATAAATAAATCATTCCCCTTTGTGTGACTGCCTCATGAAAAGATACGACAAGTGCGACACTTAACATAAATTTTAGGACAATCGTGATGACACTTGTGCGGCGTGCTTAAGACTTTGTGTATGGATGTGATAGATGTTTACATGGTTGGGACAAATCATATACATAAAGACCAACCTTTGAAACCATTAGAAAAGGCTTGAAAACATTGCACAACATTCAAACATGCCAAAAGACGACAATTAACCCAACATACAAAGGGGACCCGAGAACTGCGAGAAAGCTCATGGAATGAGTTCTAGTGTTTGCAAAACAAAATGTAAAGGACCATGGAAGGCTTCAAAATTTGAGTGTAGGCCAAAATATTGGAGGGTTTTTCAACAGCTACAACACAAAGAAAGGCAAAAACAATGGACAATGAAGATGTAACTATGTTAAGAAATGGTAATTATCAACAATGGATAGAAAAGATGAATTCTAATCTAATGAACCTTGATGTTTGGTATTTAGTGTGCAATGGCTTCACCGAAATTACTCCATCAGATGAAGAAGTGCAAAATAATAGCAAGGAATTAAGTGAAATCATTAATGGCATACCCAATTCAATATTAAATAGGGTTATGCATTATAAAAATGCAAAGGAAGTATGGGATAAGATATAGGAAATCCATGAAGAAAAACCAAAGCAAGTTTTTCATCAGGAGAACTATCACGTAATCTTATTTCTAACAATGTGTCAAAAGTTGAACATGATGATAAAACAACCTTTGTTGTGTCAAATGGACTTATTGATTCAAAAGAAGATAGGTTAGAAGAAATTTCTAATATTAGAAGAAGGCTTGATCTTGCTTTGAAAAAGTTATTAATCTTAAAGATAAGTTGTAGACAGATGATAACAGGGACCATATTAAATCAGTAAATGTTGGAGTAGAATCTAAATAACATTGTGAAGGCCTTGAAGCAAAGATTATATCTCCAAAATAAGATCCTTAAAAGTCAAAAAAGAGAAATGAATAACCACTTCAATCAGTTGAAGAAAGAGAGAATGGGATGAAGGAAGAAATTATCAACTTAAGGGAGAAAATGGAACAAGGAAGAAAGGTTGAAGAAGGAATGAGAAAGTAGTATCTTGAAAAGGAAAAACAATACCAAAGAATGGAGGTCCACGTAAAAACTCTAAAAGGTAAATTATAAGAAAAGGATAAACACTTGAGATTTCAAGATAGTACTAAAATTTTGGATAACATTCTTAGTAGTCAAATGTCTCCTTCCATTAAATCTGGTCATGGTTTTCATGAAACCATTAAAGGAGAATCTAGTTCACAAGCTAGTGCAAGGATTCTAAATGGTGACAATGAAAAACCTCAAGAGCTTAATAAAGAGATAAGAGGTCAACCACATCAACAAACAAAGAAAGTTAATCTTCAAAGGAAATCATCTGCTCCTAACTATAGAAGTGTTAATCGATTCTCTCCTCTAATCAATATTTTTGAATGATTTATATGTCATAATTATGGGCATGTTGTAGCCAATTATAGAAGAAGATTGTTTCAAGCAAGGAGTCATCTCACAAGAAGTACATCAGCTCCCCGAAACTCATATTTCTTCAAGGGATATTGTTTTACTTGCAACATATTTTGTCACAAGGCTATTGATTGCAATAGAAGGAATATGAAACATAAATATTGTGATTCCTCTCCTCTCTTTTATGGTCATACAAGATGTTATGCTTGTAACAAGTTTGGGCATACAGAAAAAGAAGGTAGGAACAAATAATTGAATCTTCATAGACAACATGGAAATCCATCAGATAAGAATATTGATAGCCCTGAAAATGATGAGTCCTCCAACATTTCTCATAATAAGCAAAGAGCAAAAGAATACATAAGGTGTGGTATTTCTCTTTGCTTGTTTAAAGATGAAGATGAATGGTACATAGAAAACGAATGATCTCATCACATAACTGGAGATAAGAGTATTATGGAGTCTCTCAAGAAATACCAAGATGATAAGGTTATTATTGGAAATAGTGCTCCAACAAAAGTTCTAGGAAAAGGTAGAGCTAGAATTAATAAACATAGAAGAGCATATGATACTTTATTAGTTCAAGGGCTAAAGAAGAATATTCTAAGTGTAGGTCAAATGGAGGATAAAGGAAATGTAGTTGTGTAAACATGAATGAAATGCAAGGTCATAGATGAAGAAACTGGAAAGGTCATAGCAAGAGGATACAGAAATCCAAATAAATTATACGTGTATAAAGAGATAAATTCTCACAAAAATGAGGAGGATAGTTCCTCTTATTTGGACGCAGAGTAAAATAAGATGGTCTCTATTGTAGTACATTTTTCACTCATAGTGATTGCAGAAGTGATGCGAGGTACATTACCTTATGAGGATAAGAAGATGATTATCAGATCCTTAGGATCAGTGATGTATGATCTCACGGGGAGCAATACATATGTATAACTTGAGGATGATTTCCATGTTGATTTGATATGCATGTTGCTTATATTACTGATAGTGCATCTGATGTTTTAACAGTGAAAGATGAGCATACAGTATAGGCTCAGGGGGAGTTGTGGCAATGAAATTTCAACATGTTACTTTATGTATGTGGATCTTATGAAGAACAGTTGCGTATATATGCGAGGTTTGATCTCGACAGTTGCATGTGTTTTCTCTAAGATGAATAAATAGTGGGACAAACTCAAGGAGAGGTTGTTGTATGTTTCAGTTAGTTATTATTTCGATTTCTAGTTATGATATTGGTTGGTTACAATATGTTGATGCTCAAATACTACTTAGAAGTTGTATTGAATTTTCATGGTTATGAGTTGTTGCAATATGAAATTGTTGCTCTGGTTATTTTGATGGATTTATTGATTGAAGAAGATGGATATGGTCACACCTAACAGTGAATAGTTGGAATAGGTTCAGGGGAGCATTTGTTATGCTTCTAATAGTCCATTATTGGCATTATGATTTATTGAGAATTTCTAGTTGCTTAATGTTGTTCATGAAAAATATATATCATTGGTGATGCTACGAAAGGCACATATGTTGCTGAAGTTTTGATATAATGCTTAAGTTTCACTTAGTAAAGTTAATTGAAGAAGATATGCATGCTATGGTTAATGACTCACTAACTACTATTTGACATTTATATGTTGTTTTGATTATGTATTATATGATGCACATGGTGCATATGGTGAAGTTATGAGTTGCATAGTTGTTATAATGCTACTGATCAGATTTATGATTCTCTTTGTTTGTAGACATGGTAATGATGCATGTACATGATACGCTACACATGGTATGTTGCTTGAGGATTATGGTTCTTTGTATATAAGGCATGTTGATATTGGTGATATGTGATCAAGGAGATGGGATACGAACAAAGCTTGAATGTATAATATCATGCTATGATTGGTTGTTGATGATGAATTGTTACATATTGTTATCTCTATGTCATGGGATATCAATAAATTGTAGATAGGAATCTTATGGATGATCACTTGAGTTTCCTATGGTCTGATGATTCTTCTTGATACACTTGATTGATGTTGAAGTTTCTATTATCTTTGGTAGATGCATATGATGAGATCATGATCCAAGAGAATGGTATTGCTTCCTATGAGGAAAAGGAAAGATACATGAAGATAAGAGGATGGTTATTGATATACTACTACTACAACTATTGGGTGATGCTTGGAGACATTGCATACTTAGTCAGATATTGATGATGTTGAAGGTTAATGCTACATTTCCCTATCTTAATTTATGATGCATGAAAGGATATGTTATTGTGCTGAAAAAAATCTATATGTTTTTGATGTACATGGATTGAGGCTCCTCCTGCAAAGGGAGAGAGAAATTTGACCATGATAAGGTCAAGGGGATGAGTTGATAATGGATATATATGGAACAATAATATGTTGTTGCTACAATTTGGTAATGTTGATTACTTGGTCACATGTTGATGATATTGAAGATACATTGTCTTATCTTGCATATTGATGATGAGGATGTGCATGTTACTATTAATATTGTTTCTATCTATGTTGCAATATCCTATGATGACTATTATTGTCTTGCTACCACATGGTTGAGGTCCTTGTCTTTGGTTTTGATCATAAATGTCGTATCTTTCTCTTGATGTAAAGGCCATGTAAATACCCATGATGTAATAATTTTAATAATTAGTCATGTTTGGACTATTTGGGTCAAGTCAATTACATATGTAATCCCATTTTGGGCATTTGATATAATGTTGATTCAAATATGTAACCCCACTGTGTTGGGTGATTCATGTAAGCATTAGTCCTTAGTGATAAGAAAGGTCATACTTGGTTGAGTCATATAATCATGTACTTCATTGAAAATATTCCAAAAGGTTCAGTATATGCTTAGGGGGAGCATGGTCAGTATTCATATTAAAAAATCATACCTACAATGATCCTCTCTATAAAGGGAGAAAAAATATTGATTCAGCATTGGTCAAACCTTTTCCCTTGATGTCAAAGGGGGATAGTAGCTTGGTGTTTGAACAATAATGCTTGGAGAGAAGCTTGGCATGCTTACAAATGTTTTTGCAGGTATTTACAGGTGATGGTGACCAAACACCAAAGTGGTTTCCATCAAGTTCAAAGGGGGAGATTGTTGGCATTATGACTAATGTCTTGTCCTTGATGGAAACCTACATGATGGATATGTAGTGTGACAAAGAGAATGGAAAAAGGTTTTCCTTGATGGAAACCTACCTGATAAATATGTCAACATGATGGTTATGAAGATGTTATAGGTGAGATGGAAAAAGGAATATTAGTTCAGAGACAAAAAGATGATAAAGGTGAAGTTAGTAAAGTATAAGCAAGTCCTGTGAAGATAAGTTGCATACATACACATGTATGATGAAGAGAAGTTACATACAATTTATGCACTATGGTATTATGAATACCAGGGGCCTTTACCATGGTATTGGCCCATAGTAATGAGTGTGAAAACAGATATTTCATCCCATCAAAGAATGCCATTGACATTACTAAGGTATTGGCCTAACGTATTGGATAAGGCCTACGCTATATAAGGAGATGCAGATCAAAGTGTTAGGGTGTGCATGTGATCGATTATTTATGAATGACTTGATCTAAAATAGTTGTGCACCAGGGAGCATGAATATGGATAAGATCTAATAGATCTTAAATGACCACTTATTGAATAATTTATTTATGGTTTGATAGATATATGATGAGGATATTATGATGTGTGTCTATAATAGTTTGTATGTTGAGATTTGGGTTTGCCGGATGTTGTATCGTGTCATGAAGGTATAACTCAATTATTATATATCTGCACATTGGTATGCCATTAAGAAGTCACATATATACAATTATCTGCTTCTTGGTAGTCACGTATATATTCTATAGTATGGATAGATTTGTACGCAAGTGTGGTGAAAGAGAAGCACGTACATACATGGAAGTGCTTTATAAGAGTCATGTACATTTTCTAGGGTTTTGCATTATGAGTCGTTAATGATGTCTAATCAATTATGTTATGTTTGTTGTTGTTTGTCGATGATGTTTCTCTCATGATGATCTACATTTGATAGTGTTGGCTAGGTTGAATTGTTTATGGAATGATATATTGACTAAGATGACGTTATTGTGTGGTGATTTGTATTTGGTTCAATGATTTATGATGGGTTCAGTATGTGATTTAGTGATTTATTCAGTGTGACAATGATTTAGACTCAGTTGTTTAGTATTTTGATATTTGTACGTAAGTCCTCTTAAGAAGAAGCATGTACATATGCAGTTGTGACTCAGAGCAATAGCATATATATTCTAACATATGGTTGATCAATGTTTGTAGCAGGAACGCTTGGATTCTGTGATGGGTAATAGTGTTTGGATTATTGATTAATAACTGTGCATTGATATGATCTATCTTGGTTTAGTTTGATCTAGTTGTGTTGATTGATTAAGATTCAGTGATTTCTTTGATGATTCAGTTGGTTAGTAATTGAGTGATTTGATACAGTGATTTATTTCAATATTATTATTTGATATTAGGCTTAAATGGTGGTAGTGGGTTCAGTCTCAAAATATGATGAAAATTCACCTATAGGTTTGATGTTGTGAGTTAGGTGGATCCAATATGAAATATTATGAAACGTGGTCTACAGAGGTGTTAAGGGTTGGAGACTTCAATGAGGAAGTTGAAGCTTCCTTCTAGTAGTAGCTTGAAAATCTGATCAGGGGGTTGGAGCTCCCTTCTGGTAGGAGCTGTAAATGAGATTAGGGGGTTGTGGCTCCCTTCCAATGGGTGATGGAGAATGAGAGAAGGTTGTAGCTTTCTACAAGTGGGTTCTTGCATACTAGTATGAGTCTAGGCTAGTACAATATTGTAAGGTTTTTTCCTTTATAATAAAAGATGAAGATAGAGACGACGACATCGATGGTTTTCTCCCACATTGGGTTTCCACCTAAAAATCCTAGTGTCCTCATGTGTTGTTGTGTTGCTTATGTGTGATGGTTTATTCTATTCTTGATACTCATGGTTAATATTTCATTAAAGGCTAATGAAGTAAAAATACACTGGTTAAATTAGAACAAATGATGAAATATATAAAAGCTAGTTAACTAGATATACGCGGTTTTCCTTCATCATAGTCTTGTACTTACGTTGTTTGACTTAATGAAAGTAGTGTACACAAATTTGAATAAAAAATTGAATGGTTTAAGTGAGTTTTAAAATACTGATTCACGCCCCCGTAGGTATTTTTCCCAATAGGGTGGACATGATAGTACGATAAAGTAGTACCAATGGAATTACATCTGGGCTAGCATGACAAAGGTAGCATAATAGTGGTAGACACATCGATTGGAGAATATTTTTAGAGTGGGAGGCCCCTACCTGATGGTTAAATGGTGTGCATGTTATTAGGAGGATCAAAAGCCATGAGTTCCCACTAATACATTGGAGGAATTGTGCAGGGGTCCACAACTGAACCATTAATGGAAAGAGGGGGTTGGATAATGAATGACTTTCCCATACCACCAATCACAAAATCAATGGTGGAGGTGAATTGCACTACCCCCCCACCTCTAAAAACCCAAAAAAACTATGGGGGGTGCATAAACCATAAGTGATTTCATGGCCATTGAGGAAGACCAGACAACATGGTAGTCATATAATGGATGGGACCTATAGAATTGTTATAGAATAAAAATGATGCAAAACCAAAGGCCTGGACCGCTATTTCTCTCTCCTCTAATAACAAAAATGTGGTGCAATATGGTTGGCTTGTAGGGATGGCATTTTAGTATAGGATGATGATGATGTCAACAGTGATGTGGCCCAATCGAAGCGAGACACATGACAACTGTCTTTGGCCTTTTTCGGTAGTCATGTGGGCCATTTTAGGGTGACATTTGGGCCATTTTATGGTGACATGTGGACCACTCACGGAGCACCATGTCGCACGAGTAATGTAAGCATGGTGTCATCCCATTCCACCGACTTCAGTAGGATTGGGTGAGGTGCAAAGGAAGACAAGTCAGATGACTAGCCATCGGGCTGATAGGGTGGGTGTTAGTGACAAGTAAGCTCAGGCATGTAGTAATTGGGTGCAAAGGCGCCAGGAAAACCCCACCAAGACACGTCATAATTGATAGAAGGCATCGAAATCCAATTATAAGTGGGTAGGATGGCCCCATGGGACAACTCATCATGGTAATAACACCTGAGAGGTTTTAAAAGGGCTTAATAAGGATTGCACCATGATAAATGTGTCGAGGGCCAAGGCACAAGGGCCAACACTTTGTTCAGTGCACCAATTATGACTATGGGTGCATAGGTGTTTGTATTTTAAGTTGAGCCCTTCGGGATTTAACATAATAAGCCCATGGAGTTCATATTTCTAATGGAAATCCTTTGGGATTTGGCATGAACAAGTTGGTAGCTAAATATGGCAGCACTTTGGAATAAGGGTATGACAATGTTTTTACATGGATGGATGAGTCAATAGCTTTGATTTTAGTAGTTATGTTAAACATAACAACCATCACATAGGGGGTAGAGGTAGTCATCACAACATAGATGAGTTAGGCTGAGCTTTTGGTATTGTTTCCAAATATAGTGGCAAGTAAAGTTGGAACTAGAGTTAAAACTGTAGCTAAACCTTGTAAAAGTTCCAGATTGCCAGAATAAGTAGATTTGATTAGTTTAACTTGCATAAATAAGTGATTAGGGTGTGATGAATTGAAGAAAAAATCTATAAGATTGAAATGAATAGGACAAGGAAAAAATGAGAAGACTCATGCAAAGACTCAAAGTGAAGTTAAATAAAAACTCATGCCAAAAATATCTAGTCAAATTCTTTATAAGCATAATTTATTGAGGAATTCTATAAGTTTGTCATAGCAGTGTCGAAGTTCGATTGAGCCAGCTAGATGGTGTATCTCTCAGTAATCACAAATTGTTGAAGGTGATGTTCGAAAAATTATTTTATTTTGTAAGTAGAGGTGGCATTCATGATTCGAGTTTGAAAATGGATGAGAAATGAATCATTGATGACAAGCAAGTTATAACTTATAGATCAGGGGTTTAGCTCCTTCTAGTAGGTGCTAGTAAATATTTGGGCTTGTAGCTCCATTCAATTGTGGGTGATAGATCAAGGAGTTGTAGCTTCCTGTTGGTTGTAGCCAGAGAAATTTGTAACAACACGTTGTAGCTTTCCTCGTGAAGAAATTAAAGAGAAGTTTGAAGAATTTGTTTATTACTTTTGTTACTGTCATTATTTCATGTCATGCTCATATGAATTAATTGTTGAAGTCCTTTATGGTGTCCTGATATCATTTCATAAGTAAAATAAAGTTTAAATTGTGAAAATCCTTACAACAATTCTTCACCCCCTGTCTTAGTATTATCTTGGTTTCTAACAATTGGTATGAAATCCTTGTTACTTCAAATCAGTTTAATAGTTGGAAGAAAGATCAGGGACCATGGAAAACCAGGAAGGGGGATCTACCGATAGGGCACCTATGTTCAATGGAAACTATGTGTTTTGGAAAGTAAGGATGAAGAATTACATTCAATCACTTGGAGATGATGTATGTGATGTTGTGGAAGAAGAATATCAATAGCCTCCAATAGTAATTACAAACGATCAGAATATGGAGTTTACATGCAATGCTAAAGCGGAATTTCATGCTTTTTATCCCACTTGAATCAAAACTTGTCAAAGTGATGGACTGCACATCTGCCAAAGCTATCTATGACAAGATTACTAACTTCTATGAAGGTAAAAACAAGGTAAGGAAAGCTAAACTTTAAGGTTTTAGACTGCAATTCGAGTCTCTGAGGATGCAAGATGATGAAGATATTGTAAAATATTTTTTAAGATTTGATGAGGTTGTGAACACTATAAGAGGCCTCAATGAGAAGCTAGATGAAGTTGTGGTAGTTTAATATTTTTTGAGATATCCTCTTGTGAGATTTAATCCCAAGGTTTCAGCCATTGAATAAATGACCAATCTAAACACTCTCACTCTAAACCAATTACATGGCATCCTTACTGCCTATGAGATGAGAATATTAAATTGAAAGCCCGTAGAAAAGGCATCAACCTTAAAATAAGATAAGAAGCCCAAGGAAGAGCATGATGATTCATGTTGTGAATCTCATAACGAAGAAGCCATGTTTGTGAGGAAGCTCACGAGAGGCCCAGGAAAGTATAAAGGTAAGCTACCTTTTAAGTGTTTTAATTTTGGAAACGTTGGTAGGATATGCATCAAAGTCTCCTAAAAAGAAGAAGAAAGATTATGATCCAAGAGAAAAATTTAGAAAGTACAAAAAGATAGTAAGAAGGCTAAAAACATAGGTCTCTACGTTCAAGAAGACAAATCCTTTGAAAGTGAAGTCAACAATTACTTACATGAGGACATAGATGATGAAATCCCAAAAGAATTCATGTTGATGGCCATAGACAATCTGCAAGTCAAAACTATCAATTCTAATGATGAAGTGGACCTAGAAGGATAACCGGTAAGTGCACTTGAAGAAATAGAAAGGAAGAGAAAGAAAAATAGAGCCATGAAGTAGTTATTGATTAAGGAAAAAGGTGAAGTTGTTGAACCATTTCTCTTGCAAGTAGAAGAAGGTAAGAAGATTGAAGAATTCCAAAACTAGCAGTTGAATGAGAAGAATCAATCTTGTGAAAGGCTTGAAGGTGAAATTGTTTTGTTGAAGAAAGAGTTAGAAAAGGAAAAAAAAGTAGATAATTTTCAATCAGAAATTTGGAAAAGGGATTGATAATTTAATTGAAATATTGGAAGCACTACTAGTCTCCAAAGATTCTCATCTTAGATTTGAGGCTGAGTCTAGCGTAGCAGCAAAATTAAAGGGTAATAAATAAATAAATTTTGTGCCAACAACAAAATAAGATACAATGCATAAGAAAAAAGGATATATGCAAACCCAAAACCAATCAAAGAATTATCAGCAGCAACAAAAGAAAAACACTAGCTAAGTAGATTGAAATACCCAAAAATCAACCCATCGTAGAAGAAATAATTCTAGGTATGGTGATATTTTTCTAGGATATTGTTCCACTTGCATCAATTATAGTCATAAAGTAGAAAAATGTAGAGTCAATCTACCTTACAACCAACTCAGATATAGAAGAAGAATCATCAAATTAGATAGAGGAATAGCAGACCCAAGTAGAACAATTCTTTTTCTCCTTTGAATAATCAAACTCGATGTTTTAAAATTCAAAAATTTTGGGATATAATAGTTGACTACAAACTTAAGGAGAAGAGGCATGAACCATTTATTGAGCAAATTGAACAAAATCCTAATGTATAGAAAGAAAATGAGAAAACAAAGCAATGTGATATTTTTTTGTATACTCATAATGAAGGGAGTCATTGATACATGGACAATGGTTTTTCTAGGCACATGTTAGGAGACAAAATCAGGTTCTTAAGATGGAAACTAGTGGACAAGGGTAATGTAAGCTTTGGAAATAATGCACTTGGTAAAATTATTGGAAAAGGAGTTTTTATCTTGTCTAATAGCAAAGGTAAAGTCAAGAATGTCTTATATGTTGATGGGATGAAGCATAACCTACTCGTTGTGTCTCAGATATGTGATCAAGGCTATGATGTGATTTTTAAAGCTAAAAATTATCAAATCAAGTTTGTTGGCATAGGTAAGATATTTGTTGAAGCAGTGAGAACAAACAACAATGTGAAAGTTCTCAAGGAGTAGAAAAAGAGGTGTTTCTCATCAAAATTTGATGAGAGTTGGTTGTGGCTTAGGAGACTTGGACATCTAAAATTTTATTAGATAGTCATATTGAGTAAGAAGAATGTTGTCAAGGAGTTACCTAGGTTGTCAAAACTAGAGAATAAAATTTGTAAATATTTTCAATTGGGTAAGAAAACTCAAGTACCATTCAAGTCAAAGGAGATCCCATCATCAAAGCCATTGCAACTAGTACACATGGACCTATGTGGACCATCAATAACATAATCAACCACATGCAAATTGTATTTAATGCTAATAATTAATGATTTCAACAGGATGATTTGGGTTTCTTTTCTTAGAGACAAATCCGAAGCCTTTGAAAAGTTTAAAGAGTTCAAAGCCATGGTTGAAAATGAAACTGATTGCAAAATCAAGAGCATAAGATCTGATTAATGGAGGTGAATTGACTTCAAAAGAGTTCAATGAGTTTTGTAAGAAGCATGGCATCAAAAGGCAGTTCACAATAGCATAGACTCCCCAACAGAATGGTGTTGCAAAGAGAGAAAGCATATTTGTATAATAGTTGGATAGAGCTATGATGGATGAAAGAAAATTTCAACAGAGATTTTGGGCCAAAGCCATTCACACAACAATGGTCATTATCAGCAAAGCTCATTTTAGACCAAACAATGAAAAAAATCCCTATGAGCTTTGGTATGGAAAACCTACAACAGTCAAACATTTTCAATTTTTTGGTAGCAAGTGTTACATCAAGAAGAATGACAATAAGTTTGGTAAGTTTGATGCAAGGGACGATGAAGGAATTTTTCTTGGATATTCTCAAAGTATCAAAGGATGATAGATGTTATAATAAAAATACTAAAATATTTTTGATTGTATTGATGTCAAAGTGCATAAATATCTTGAATTTGAAGAAAAACAACCAATAAATACCAACATTAATTAGAAAGTTACCAATAATCAGGTGAACCATGAGCCACTTTTAGAAGAAGAAAATGAACAGCCCACTAGACCTCAAGTCAAGGATCCTTCAAGTTATGTGCACAAATATCACCCAACTAACCATATTGTTGGTGATTTAAAAATGGGTTTTCAAACAAGAAGGAAGTTGCTCAATCCTCCTATGCAAGAACATGTGCCCTGTTATACATGGAGGAACTAAAGGATGTTGCACAAGCCAATCAATATCATAATTTGTTAAAATTTATGCATGAATAATTGGACCAAATAGAGAAAAACCAAATATGGGAACTTTTTCCAAGACCAACAAGCAAGATTGTGAATGTCATGAAATGGGTATTCAGGAATAAGCTAAATGATCTTGGAGAAGTGGTAAGAAATAAGGCAAGGTTGGTATGAAAAGGTTAGGATCAAATTAAAGGTCTAGATTTTAATGAAAATTTTTCTACTGTTGCAATATTAGAGGAAATCAAAATGTTTTTGGATTTTTCCTGTTTTAAGAAATTAAAAATATATCAAATGGATGTCAAATCTTCCTTTCTAAATGGATAACTACAGGAAGAAGTCTACATAGAACAGCTAGATGGTTTTTAGCTAACATAGAATTTTGATTTTGTTTGAAAGCTTAAGAATGCCTTGTATGGTCTCAAACAAGCCCCTCAGGATTTGTATTCTAAGTTGGACAACTACTTGCTCAAGTGTGGATTCAAAAGAGGTATAGTTGACAACAATTTATATGTCAAAGAAAAGGATGAAAAGTGCATAGTGGTTGTTGTATATGTTGATGACATTATTTTTTCCAGTGATTTAGACTTCTTAACATGTCAGTTTGCAGCATATATGAAGGCCGAGATTGAGATGTCCATGCTTGGAGAGATTTCTTATTTCCTTGGATTTCAAATTGTGTAGACTCCTAAAGGGATCTGCATTTCACAAATAAAAATATTTGAAGGAAGTGTTGAAGAATTTTGGCATGGAGGAATGCTCTTTAGTGAGCACATCCATGGTGATAGGTTGCAAGCATAGTAAGGCTGATGAATCACCAACAATTTATCAGAATTTATATAAATATATCATTGACACCCTACTGTATTTGACAACTTCAAGACTAGACATTATGGAGGCCATTGGTATTGTTGGAATATTTCAAGTAGCCCATAGAAAAATCCATCTTCTAGCAGCCAAGAGGATTCTCTGATATCTCATAGCTACAATGGATTATGGACTATGGTACCCAAGAGGTAAATATTTTTCATTGACTATTTATACTGATGCTAGGTGATGTAGATGGTTGGAAGAGCATTAGTGGTGGTTCTTTATTTCTTAGAAAATGTCTCGTTTCATGGTTGAGCAAGAAGCAAGATTCCATGTCTTTATCTACAACTAAAGGAGAATATATTGCAACAACCTCCTATTGCACTCAAGTATTGTAGATGAAGCAGACCTTGCAATATGTACAAGTGTTTTATGAGTAGCCTATAATTTTTACTTGTGGAAACAAAACTGTCATTAACATGTCAAAGAATCTTGTTTTCTACTCCAAGACAAAGAATATTCCATTGAAGTATCACTTGTTGAGAGATCAAGCTACTAATCTGATTGTAAAACTTGGGTATGTACATACCAAAGAACAGGTTGTTGATATTTTCACCAAACCTCTCCCAAGAGAATAGTTTGAGTACTTGGGGAAAATATTGGGATTTGTTCCTCTTTCCTCCCTCCACTCGATCTTCCTTCAAGAGGAATAAAGGCAACTGGTCTACCTTCAACATATCACTATGAAGCTTCCATATCTATAGGATCAACATGAAAGAGGTGGATTGTTGATAGGTGGTGTAAGGTTGCAAGGGGAGCATGTTGGTGTCTTTGCCATAAATTTCAAAGGGGGAGAGGTCTTATTGATAAAAAAAATAAAGAAGATTCTTGGTGCAGTCATGGTGCAGTAGAATAACAACGACTTCATGACAACAATACACATAAGAGAAGTGCATCTCATGGGAGAAACATTAAAAGGAGAGATATGCATCCAAAGGACATATTTGAGACAATCATATTTGATATGTTTTGGTGATGATGTTTTGTTTGAATATAGTGTTTCCATCAATGCCAAAGGGGAAGGATGTTAGAAATATTTTTTCATTAATGGTAAAAGATGGAAAAAGATTTCAAGGGACGACATAGGTGTTCAGGATCAGGTACAAGAAGAAGCATTAGTGTAGAATGGTGTAGTTAATTTGAAGGAATTTCTAGTGCAATAGATCATATCTGGAGTAGATGGAACCTACATAAGTGGATAGAGATTTGAAAGTGTTTTCCAATGTTGTGTGGAAATCTAGAAATGGCCTCCTGGATCAAAATTTAGAGCTAGTCAAAGTTGAGGACCCAAAATTTAAAGTTTGTAGAGCTAAAGGTGGTTGGAGAGCCTTTTCGAACATAGTTAAGTTTGGCATCATTTCCAAACACAATGGACCCTTTGATGGAGCCACTCTCCAAAGCATAAGGAAACTGTGGAGTAGCCAAAAAGAGCTCTAGGCTAACATGGAGCAAACAACGTAGTGGAAAGAAGCATTGCTATTTGCCCAAGGCAAAGCCCACATAACAACTATACCCAATGGGTGTATCCCAAAGAAACCTTAAGGAGCACTTAAAGAATTAGCGGGATGATGTCAACTAGGTGAGCACGGCGGTACGATGAAGAGGGACTAATGGAATTACAATTGGGATGTAGTGGTAGAGACAACATAACAATGGCAGGCACATTGATTGATGAATGTTTTTAGAGTGAGAGGCCCCCATCAACAATTAAATGGCGTGAATATTTTGGTGTGGATCAGGTGCCACGAGTACCCACTGATGCATCAAGGGAATTACGTAGGGGTCCATAGCTTGATTGTTAATGGAAAGAGGGGATCATGCAATGGGTGATTTTCCCATGTTGTCAATCTCCATATCGACGACAAAGGTGAATTGCACTACCTCCTCTCAAAACCACAAACAACTTGAGGGGTCGTGCAAACCATAAGTGGTTTCATGACTATGGAGGAAGGTCAAGTAATGTGGTAGTTTTACAATGAATGGGACCCATAGATTTTTTAGAGGAGAAAAATGGCCTAAAACCCTCTTTCTCTCTTCCCTCATAATAGACAAGTGGCACAATATGATTGGATCACAAGGATGAAATAGTAGTACAGGTGGATGATGACATTAGTAGTGATGTGACCCAACCTGAGTGAGACACATGGAATGTGTTTTTAGCATTTTTGCATATTAACGTGGGCCATTTCTGGCTGACACATGGACCACTCATAGAGTGCCATGTGGCCAAGGTGATGTAATCATGACATCATCTTGGTCCATCGGCCTTGGTAGGCTTGAGCGAGGTGCAAAGGAAGACCAGTGGGATGATTGGGCATCGGGTTGACAGGGCCAATGTTAGTGACAACTAAGTGCAGGTGTGTAGTGATTAAGTGTAAAGGCACCTAACATACCCCATCGGGACACGTCGACGCTAACATGAGGTGGTGTAAAACAACGAGAAGTGGGAATGATGACCCCATGGGATAGATCATCTCATTAGTAAGACCTTGAAGGTTTTAAAAAGACTTGATAAGGATTGTGCTGAGATAAAGACACTGGAGGCCAAGGCACAATGGCCAACACTTGATTCTATATGAAAATTGTGATTATGGGTCCAAAGGAATTTACGTTATAAGTTGAGCCCTTGGGGCTATAACATAATAAGCTTGCAAAGTTGGCATTTCCAATGGAAATCCTTTTGGCTTTGGCATGAACAAGTCAACAACTAAATATGGAAGTACTTTGGAATAAGTGGTATGATAGTGATTTTGCATGGATGGATAAATCAACAACTTTGAGTTTGTTGGTTATGCTAAACATAATAGCCAGTGCATAGGGGCTATAAGTAGTCATCGATGACATAAATGAGTTAGGAAGAGTTTTTGGCTTTCTTTCAAAATATAGTGGCAACTAAAGTTGGAGATGGAGTTAAAACTATAGCTAAACCTTGTAAAATTCCCAGATTACCATAATAAGCATATTTGACCAATTTAACTTGCAGAATCAAGTGACCAGGGTCTGATGACTTGAAGAATATATGTACAAGACTGAAATGAATAGTAAGAAGACAAAAAATAGAAGACTCATGCAAAGACTCAAAGTGAAGTTAACTAAAAAATCATGCTAGAAATATCAAGTAAAATGATTTATAAGCATAATCAATTGAGGAATTATACAAGAGTGTCATAGTAGTGTGCAAGTTGGATTGAGCCTGCTAATGTGATGGTGTATTTCTTAGTAATCATAGAATGTTGAAGGTGGTGTTGGACAATTTTTTTTTATTATTTTGTAAGGAGAGGTGACATTCATGGTTCTAGTTTAAAAATGAATGAAAAATTAATCATTAATGTCAAGCAAGATGTAGATTGCACATCAAGGGTTGTAGCTCCTTCCAGTAGGTGTTACTAGATATTTGGGGTTGCAAATCCATTCAATTATAGCTAATAAATTGGGGAGTTGTAGCTAGAGAAATTTGTAACAAGAAGTTGTAGTTTGCCTTGTGAAGAAATTGAAGAGCAGTTTGAATAATTTGTTTGTTCCTTTTGTTACTGATATTATTTCATGTCATGCTCATATGAATTAATTTTTGAAGCCGTTTATGGTTTCCTAATATCATTGCATAAGTAAAATAAAGTTTAAATTATGAAAATCCCTACAATATTGATGCACCCACCTCTTATTATTTTCCTAGTTTCTAAGAAAAACGCACTCCATCACACCAAGTGGCAAGAGTTTCTAGTGGGGAAAGGGTCAACAAAAGGATTTTGAGGAGCTAAAGAAGAATATTAGTCAAGCACTCTTTTTGGCATTACAAAACTTGCAATTGCCAATAGCCCTTTGATGTGGAAATAGATGTGAGTGGGTATGTTATGGTATTTGCATCGATGTAGTGAGGAAGGCTTGTATGCTACCATTCTGAAGTATTACACGAGGAAGTTCTTAACTACCCTACCTGTAACAATGAGCTCTATGCCCCGGTGAAAGATGTGAAGAAGTAGAACCACTATATGATGGGAAAGGAGAGAGTAATCCACACAAATCACCAACCACTATAGTAATTGTAGGCCTAGAGTAAGCTACAATAGACCAGGCATACCAAGTGGATGGGGTTTATATAGCAGTTTCATTTGGCGATCAAATACAAGAAGGGTAGCATAAACAAGTTGGATGGCATGCTTTAAAGGCCACCCACACCAAAGATCACAAATTTGGGAACTCTTATACACATGGAGCCATTCACCCATGATGCATACAAAGAGGCATATTTAGAGGATGAGGACCTCAAAGAGATGTTTCATCAATTGCAGAGTCAGATTCATGTGCAAGATGGAGACAGCACCATTGAATACCAAATCTATGATAGGTTACTCTACAAAATGGATAAGCTATGTGTTCCTAAAGGTGAGCGATTATAGCTAATTAGAGAGGCTCAAACCTCCAAGGTTGTAGTGCACTTTGGTGTAGGGAAGATTGTGGCCAACTTGCAGAGGTATATGTGTTGGCCCAAGATGCAAGAACAAGTAGCTAGGTTCATAAGAGGATGCATAATTTTTTGTGCCAACAAAATTAGCATTAGGAAACAAGGTGTATATCATCTCTTTTTCCCATACCTACTCATCCTTGGGAAAGAATTTCCATGGAATTTGTGGGAGGTTTACCAACAACCACGAAGGGACATGAGTACATGTTCGTGGTAGTTGACAGGTCCAGAAAGATGTGTGTTCCAATGCCTTGTAAAAATACCATCAGTGGACAAGAAGCAGTGAACATGTTATTGGACAAGTCTAGGTGCACTTTTGATGTTTGGTTTTCTGAAAGTAGAGAAGTGAAAGAGTGTTGCTCACACTTGTTGGGAACTATCAATATTTATTTTTCAAAACATAGAAAATGCTAAAGTGTTGTTCACAATCCTAAAAAAATTCAATGCTTATTATAGTGTCTAGGGTTGGCCTTATGTTGGTCTAGCACAAGGTGATGTGCAAGATATGGGGAGAAATTTTAGAAAACAAGACAAAAAAAAAAAAAAAGAAACAAAAAATAATGGATTGAAAGTTAAATTTCACACAAAGTTCCTTGAAGATGAGTATGTATGCCCCATGTTATTACTAAATAATAATAATAAAATAAATAAGTGAATATCATAAAAAAAAACTATTAATAAAAGTAAAGGAGTAAAAATAATTGAAATTGACTTTATGGAAAAACTAAATTAATAAAAATTTAAGATAAAAATAAAAATTGCATAATTACATGTGGATTATGTGCATGAAGTTTTTCCTTCCATTTTTGGAATAAAAGAGTTTTATTTAGTAAATGAGGATAAGGATGTGAGGCACATTTTTCCCAAAAAAAATAGGTGAGGTTTAAGTGCTAGAGGGAGTAGTTGGTTGAGGGTTTGTGGGCTCTCAAATGAACTTAGGAGTTAGTTGGGTGGAGAATCATCCCTCGTAATTTGGTTGTGGTCAATTGGATCAATGTAGCACAACAATTATTAAACTACAAGTAAGTTGGTTTCTTTATTCTACAAGTAAATTTCTCATCCATCGTTGGTCTATGGATAATACAATTAATAACAAAATTTTCTTTATGTTTTTCAATTAATTGTCTTTAATTTCTATAAGATATTTTTTTTTCATATTTATATTTAAAGTTTTGGTCATCATATATAAGGTATTTTTTTTAATTAACACTTATTTATATTACTTTAGGGAGGTTTCCATACCTTACCCTTTTAGATTTGAACATATGTACGTATTTGTTAAGCATCTACATTTTCTATAAATAGAGTTCCAATACCCATCCTAGTGTGATGTTTTCGTTAAGGACCTATATCTACAAAATAATTTGGTTTTCTGGTTAAATTTTGATTATCCACATGGTCAGACATTATAACACTATTATAAAGATGATGAAATAATTCAAAAATTCATGCATTTCATGTCAATAAAAGCTCTAATAAATTTGTGTGAACATAAATATGTCTACAAATTCTCTTTCATGTACGAAAATATATCTAGTGGTAAACTAGCATAGATCCATCTTATCTTTAGATATACCGAGAATTGAAAGGGATCAAATCTCTCAAAATTGAAACTTCTTTTTAAGTGAAAAATTGGAAGAAAGGTTTGCACATTGAGATATTTGTTTCCCTTTAGTGTTTGGTAGATTTATAGCTAAGACAGATCTATGTTGGTTCTTTAAATACATATACATACATACATACACATATGTGTGTGTGTGTGTGTGGAGAGAAATATAGGCCCATGTGGCCCTATCAAGTTGCTCCATGTTGGGTTAGGTCCTTTTTTTATATAGGTCTAAATTGGATTTTACTATTCCAATGATCACTCTCTACCTTCTCCAGCCAAAATTTCATCAATTTCACAATATGGAATATTTGGGGGAGATGAGGTGGACAACTTTTCTAGCCTCATGTCCCACACCACTTTTATTTCATAGCTATAGTTTTCCACATGTCATACCATTGCATTGTCCAGTCCTCCATAAAATCCATCGTTTGTCAAGACCTCTCATTTTATCCTTTTTCCCACTTCTATATTTCCATTCCCTCAACCCCCTTCTTAGTATGAGCCTCTCATATCCTACATTTTGACCATTTTCACTAATCCTTGAAATTTTTTTGGGAAGGAAAGGAAGTTGAATTAAGGGGTATCGCAGGGAGACTAGGAAAGATAATCAACTCTAACAACATGACAAAGCTTCTAAAGAAACAACAATGGGGCATAATTTCACAATTATGTTCACTAGAGGTTCCCACATCGAAATCATATATTTCTCCATATCTCCAAAACGTTTTGGAAAATCATTCCAAGGTATTTGAGACTCCCAAATGCCTCCCACCTATTCGTAATCATGATCATGATATTAATTTGATTCTAGAAAGTGTTCCCCCAAATATCATGCCTTACAGATATCCATATGCCCAAAAGAGTGAAACTAAACGTATGGTTGCAGAAATGCTAGAGGTTGGTATAATTCAACCTATTCAAAGTTCTTTCTCTTCTCCAGTGGTATTGGTACACAAGAAGGATGGATCATGGCGCATGTGTCCGGATTATAGGGAGATCAAAACGATTACTATTAAAGATAGATTCACCATTCTCGTCATTGATGAATTATTGGATGAATTACATGGAGCAATTTACTTCACCAAGTTGGATCTTCATTCAGGATATCATCAAATCAGAATGAAAACTAAAGACATTCCAAAAAAAAATATTTAGAACTCATGAGGGTCATTATGAATTTTCGGTCATGTCTTTTGGCCTTACCAGTTCACCTTCTACATTTTAATGTTTGATGAATTCTATTTTCAAACCCTTCTTTAGAAAATTTGTGTTAGTAGTTTTTGATGATATGATAATCTACAACAAATCTTGGAAGGATCATGTTCAACATGTTGACAGGGTGCTCAAGCGATTGGAGGAGAAAAAATTATATGAAAAAAGCTCCAAATGTTTCTTTGTAGTATAAGAGGTGGAATATTTGGGTACTCAGTTAGCTCATAGCTCATCTTATCATCCTCAATTTGATGGGAAAACTGAGATAGTGAAAAAATGTTTGGAAGGATATCTTCGTTGCTTTGTATCTGACAAACAGACACAATGGATCAAGTGGTTTCCTCTGGCTGAATGGTGGTATAACACTTCCTTCCATACTACAGAAAAAATGACCCCATTTATGGAACTTTATGGATATCACCCATCATCCATCACATCATCTTTAAAAGAAAATTCTAAGGTTCAAGCAGTGGAAGATCACATCGAGCATCAACAACAAGTTCTAAAAATCTTAAAGGATAACCTCACTTTGGTGCATAATATAATGAAACAATAGGCAGATCAACATCACAACGAAAGAAGTTTTGATGTAGGTGACTGGGTACTTCTACAAATACAACCTTACAAACAAATGCCCCTCAAGAAAGCTAAGAAGGATAATAAATTATCACCAAAGTATTATGGTCCATACAAGGTGTTACAAAAGATTGGTACTATGGCATATAAATTGGAGCTTCCTACATCTTCCCAAATGTACCCAATTTTCCATGTCTCATGCTTAAAGAAGGTTACACATGAGAATATACGAGTTCAAACAATATTTCTAGAACTTCATGAGGAAGGACAAATCATATTGGAACAAGAAGCAGTCACAAAAACAAGAAATTGCAGCTATGAAATTGATCAATTTTAGAGTATCTCATAAATTCGAAGAACTTACGCATTGCAAATTCCACATGGGAGGATGATAATTTTATATATAAGCATCCAAAACTACTCAATGTTGCCTTGTTGGGGCCTGACCTACGTTCATAAGTGATTAGCCAAACAAATACTGAAACTATCGACCCTTTCAGCAATAGTCCACGGTGTCCAGACTAGGTCTCACCCGAGGTAGTATGGGAGGGTACTGGAACCAGGTTTCCACACCTTAGGGATGTCTTGATGAAGTGTGGGAAGTTCGCGAACCGATCCTCTGCACTTGTGCTACTCAGCACAACTGTATAACCTTCGTGTAGCTCTATAAAGGGCGCGAAGAGGTGCTATCTAGATCCTTTTATCCTTACTATGTTATTATTATAGATCTGACTTAATTTTGTGGGCCCAGTAGTCTTATCAATCATTCAATCATTCATAACAAGTGCATGAATTTATAAATTGTAAAGAGATGCATAAGACTATAACAGAAGCATAAAAACACAGATCTACAAGAAGATGTACAATATTTCAGAATCA
The DNA here is from genome assembly GCA_000404065.3 of Pinus taeda. Taxonomy (NCBI): domain Eukaryota; kingdom Viridiplantae; phylum Streptophyta; class Pinopsida; order Pinales; family Pinaceae; genus Pinus; species Pinus taeda. Next base: position 48,007 of record APFE030764830.1, read on the forward strand.
ACTTATCTTTTATTAACTTATGTTCCATTACAATCCCAACTCCGCCTTGTGCCCTCAGCTGTAGGGGTCCGCGCAGATAGCTATGAACTCTACCAGGCCTCTGTGCACTCAGCGATAGAGCCTCTCTTTACTACTATGACCCAAGACTCAGACTTACAAAGTCATAGTGAATTTTTTCATTCAAAAACCCATATCACTTAAGATCAAGACTAAAAACTGACTTCTACACTTAGAGCCTTGCTATATTTATACATTCCCATGGTCCGTGGACCATGGGTAGGCCGACACATTCTATATTAAATTACAATATTTTAGGGTGGACAACCCTAGACTCTCGCACTATGCGCCTGCATTTCACGGGATATTACATTACTTTTGAACAAAATTCAAGCTAAAAGCCCCAAGAATTCACTATGGGGAGATCCGCTATCCAACAGGCTCCCAACACAATCATTATGACTTGTCCCGAGTCACTTGGCTAGTGCGGTGATCTTTGCTCAGAGTCCATCCTGCATTTGGGCTAGCTTCCCCTCGATCATGGTGGTGATCGTGAACGCTTCCTTGAGCCAAGGCTAGATGCATGCTTTAAGCCCTTCTTCTTTTCGGCGTGTGGCATCCACCTATTCCTTCAAAGCCTAGGCCTCCCTCATCTTGGCCAATCGTTGAGTAAGGGTGACCGTTTGCGCGGTCCCCAGGACATTGTCATAGGCCTGCTAAAATTCCTGCACTTTTGTCTCTAACTGCTATAGCGTTGGCTCCTCCTGTAGTGAAGTGAGCATGAAGAGGGATTGATTCAAAAATCTTGTGCAGTCCTATACAACGTGTTCTATCACTTCTAATCATGATTGCATGGCACGGTGGCATTTCTCTCTAACTTCTGGGGGTGTAGAGGGATGCACTTTCAGTCACAGCTCTGCGATCTGCAAGTTTAGATCCAACTGAAACTTCATGGCCTCCTCCTAGGTCTTGTGGACTCCAGCTACCAGTTGGTGAATCTTTTCCATGATGGGGAGTGCCGCCGACACGGCCAAATCTGGTATGCTACTTCAGGCATCCTCCATGGCCTGTTCTAATCACTGGTTTTGTGCGATTAGGTTATTGCGCTGCATGCTCAGCTGTTCTAAATTTAACTTTTTCTCACTCAAGACTTGGAGGGCGTGACCCTCCCTGGTGCGAAGCTCAGCAGTTACCCCATCCTGCAGCTAGTATAGGGTTTCTCTGGGAAAGGCGACCAAATTCAACTCCCAGCCCCTCATGTCACCTTCATCTTATACTAAGATGACGCTTTCTGGTAATACCAAAGTGTTCGTTGTGCATGCACACAACATCTGCTCAGCTTCAGATGCACCTTCCACAAGGTGCAGTGTCATCACTCATGGGGGTCACACCTGTAATGCATGTAACTGCGCTCTGAGTGCCCCCAACACAGTTGTTTGCTCCATCATTAATTCTTCAAGAGCATCCTTAGTGACATCACGAACTAGTTCACCGTTGTCAAGAAGGGCTCCTTTAGAGGTCTTCATTGTCTTTGCCCTCTTCCATGCGGTTGGCTTCTCCTAGACGCGTGGCCTCTTGAGCTGGGTCGATATTTTTGTACGTTCATCTGCCTCAACCTCCCCCTGTATGTCCTACTCCGTGGACATTTCCTGACCTTCCTTGGTCTCTTCGATGGGCGCGTTTGTGGCTTCTATCGTCTGCATTGTCATTGCTTAACTGGCTTCGCGTTCGGTTTCAGAGTGATCTTCATCACCCCTAAGTCGCCAATGATCCCCTTTAAATCCGTGATTTTGGTCAAGAAACAAATGTTGATATTTGCAGAGTAACTCAGCGATCTTATCTACCATTGTATCATCCCAATAGTCCCCAAGTGTCACATACTTCGGCTCCGCATCTATACCAATGTTTACCTGCTTTGTCTTTAGTGGTGTATTAATGTTGGGGTCCTCAATTGATGGTCCTCGAACTTCACGACACCCTTCAGTTTCTGGAATATTGATGTTTCGGGGGTCATCATCATCCTCCTCTACTTGGATGTTATAACATTCTAGGGCACGGCTTAACTGGGTTGCCCATGCTGGTTGAACTACTTCTCGTGGTTCTTGTGGTATTTTGAAGATGGTGGCTTTCACGGCTTGCATCACATCGTCAACAATATCTGACCATCGGCCTTCAAATGTGAGTGTTAACAAAAATCCCTTGCGCAAAACATACCACTCACCTGTACCATGTCGGAGTTCTATCTCGGTATACCAATTCATGGGTATGACATCCAGGGTATGATAGAATAAGTGTACCCATTCAGGCTGAGGCTCTTCTCCATAGGCCTTGGTCCATTTTTCAAGGTGTGTGTGCGAGTCATCACATCGATCGTATTTATCTACTATCCCTAGTTCTAGTTTCCCAAATAATAGCCACATCATCCTCTCGTAGCCGTGCCAGTTCTCAAAATTTCCTTGATGTGTTCCCCACCAACACGCAGGTGTCACATGTAGTGCCCACTTCAATGCATCAAATCGTTGTTGCTCTATTAATGCACTCTCAAACTTGCTCAAGAATTCATCCACCACTGTTAGTCCATCATATGTCAGTAAATCTCGAGCCTAGGTTGTTACACAACACAGTGATCTAGTCATCGTGTTGCAATTAAACGTTGTCACTTCATTCAACCGATTGTGTTAGCGTTCATATTCTTCGTCTGAATCCAAGGTGCAAGAACCTGCGCACTCCCACGAGATCCTTCCATCTGCAGTCAGATTCACCCAATCCTAATCTCACATAGTTATCTTGTAGATACAGTCCAGCTCATTTTCACTTCCATCATCGTGCATGGATTCAGTGTAGCGGCCTCCTTCGGCTATGTCTAGTGAAACTACTACGCGTAGGGACTTTTTCTCGAATATCATCTTCCACTTCTTTAGATTGATGACTCCATTCATATCAGTGACCTAGTTTATTCCTAGCAATGCAGGGTAAGGGTTGTTTTCATCAACAATCTCTATCACCTCAAATTTCGTCTACGTGCTCACACCTTCGATATCAACTATTACCCCTTGAAACCTCCCCATGGGCAAGATCTTTTGTTGGTTTTCCATTTGTAATTGAATAGGGGACCACTACAATGTGAGCCTGATCATGCATTCCCAAGTTTTCTTTGGTAACACATTCGCATCCGAACCCAGGTCTAGATTACCTGATCCATTTCATATTCACAAATCTGTGTTGTTAATATCATCTCCCTCCCGGTGTGCAATGTATGCTTTCCTAGTTTCTGGACTACGCACAGTTCCCGTGACCCTGCGCACTTAGTTATCAACTCTTGTAGTCCTTTAACTGCCTTATTATTGCGCAACAATTTCATGCATGTCTCTAAAAAGGTAGTTAGCATAGAAGGATCCATCTCTGCCTCTGGTTGATCCTTACTATCTGATGTAGAGGCCTCCAAGAAGCTCTTCTTAGCTTCCATAAATGTCTCCTTTGCACATTCCAAGTCAAACTTAGGTTCCTTTGTAGGAGCCTTGTAAACCCATGTATCTTCCTCTGGCTACTTCCCCTTATCTTCCCTATGGTCATGCCACTTCTAAGCACCATGTTCATGTTGGGGTCTTCTTCGCATGGTTCAAACCTCATCATTTGGATATTCTGTGTCAGAGTATGCTGAAGAACCGCTTTCTCGTGCATCTGCGCGATCAACATAGGACAATCTACTGCTTCATGATTGAATTGAGAACAATACAAACAAGATATTATTGTTGAGTTGGTACAATCGCGAGCATAGTACCCTGATCCTCCGCAATTGTAACAAATTAACTATTTATGGCCCCTTCTTGGTCCCATTCCTCCTTGTCCTCGACCTCGTCCCTGAAATCTAGCACGCGCCATCCCTACGGCTGGGTCGAGGCCTCGTGTTTCCATCTGCATTCTATATGCTGGGGTCCACTCCATCATTAACTCGTAGCTGTGATAAGTATGCTCATCATGCCCCATCGATCTACAAAAATTGCGAAACAGCTACTCGGGAGTCTGTGTATACTTCTGCAACAAATGATAGTTGTCTATCATGTGCTTTCCTCCTATCTAACAGATCGTGCACCAGAGCGTGGGTCCTGCACTTGGCCCTGCCTCTACCTCCGGTCTCAACGACATTGGTCCCCCTCCTGCCAAGTAGTTTTCGAATACTAGACAATGGTCTTTGTCATGGCCCTAGCCTTTACATTTTATGCACCACACTTCTTTGCACGCCTTTGGCCATGGCGCCCTATCCTGCTTCAAACTCTGCATCTCCAAGCATAGATTCTGTAGTTGCACGTGGATTTGTTGGATTCCCAACCCCGGATCCTGTATCAATGTTTCATGCAACCTCATCGCCATTTCCAACGCTTTGACTTGGGTTGAAAGCTTCTGTTGTGACAGTGCCATCCTTAGGTGTGGTGTCAAAGATGCAAAAAACCACGTGCAATGTTGCACATCCATGAGCATCATATTAGCGTCACAGATCATACTCTTCAGCCTTTGATCCAGATCCCAGGTGGTCTTGCCTGGAAGCATCGCGATCTCTTTAAATATGATGATTGACTATGTCTCTGATTTCAGCCAGCTAAATTCTCTCTTCAATGCATTCTGGATCTCTGGTATTCCTGCATTTGGGTGATCATTCGAGTCCTTGACATACCATGTCAGCGCGCAATCCTGCAATGCGCTTACCAATGTGGCCTTCTTAATGTTGTCATCTGTGACCCCTTGTGCTTCCCACACTACTCTTACCATGAACCAGAACTGGTCCAGATCCTCATTCCCTACTCCTCTGAATATGGGTAGCTTGATCGTGCTCACCATGCTGAACCATGGGGGTGGTGGAGGTGGGGTGGGTGAAGATGGAGGTGAAGTAGGTGAAGTGGATGATGGTGTAAGTGAAGGTGATAACTGCGAAATGCACTGCCTTATCAAACTGACCACACTTCTCGGAGAAACCTAAGCGTGCTCTTCCTCGCTCTCTCACGAAGGTGAAATTAAAGGATTGTTTCCTAATCCCTTGGTCCCTTTATAGATCCTTCCACTCTATGTCGTTCTAGACATCAATGTATTTGCATCACCCTTTTTTCATATAACAACATCTTAGTCTAGGTGTTCAGGGATTTAATGTACCTACGTCGCAACCCCTTGAGAAAACATCATTCTGCTTCGCTATAGCTCACGGTTGTGTCTATTGCAAACTCAGTGATAAATCCCCTTATTATCCGATCGAACCAATGATCCATGGCCTTCATGATCTTATCTTCTTATGCCTCTATTCTATGCACTAACTTCGGAATCCACACTATTAGTTGATCGAGCTTATACCTTCCCTGGCTGTCAGCTAACCTCATGATCCAATCATATAGCTCTAAAGAGAAGGAAGTGAAGAAGATCTCATGGATTTTCATATATACGTAGCAATCCAACCACCTCTTTTTGAATATTTATGGAGTTCTGTTTTCCTGTGCGATGAACTCGTGAAGTTTCTGATCCAACCACCCTTCAGTTTCCTTCTTCGTAGGGTTCCAGTGTTTTGATATTAGACATCTCTTAGGCAGATCCCAGTCTCGGCAATGAAACCATTTATTGGCTTGTTGGGGCCTGACACAGGTTTAGAAGTGATTTAGCCAAACAAATCTCGAAACTACCGGCCCTTTTGGCAATAGTCCACGGTGTACGGACTAAGGTCTCACCCGAGGTAGTATGGAAGGGTACTAGAACTTGGTTTCCACACCCTAGGGATGTCTTGATGAAGTGTGGGAAGTTCGCGAACCGATCCTCCACGCTTGCGTTGTTTCACGCAGTTGTTTGACTTTCGTGTAGCTATATAAAGGGCGTGAAGAGGTGCTATCTAGATCCTTTATCCTTACTGTGTTATTATTATATATCTGACTTAATTTTGTGGGCCCAGTGTTCTTATCAATCATTCAATCATTCATAACAAGTGCACGCAATTATAAACTATAAAGAGATGCATAAGACTATAACAAAAGCATAAACACACAGATCTACAAGTAGATGCACAATATTTCAGAATCAACTTATCTTTTATTAACTTCTATTCCGTTACAATCCCAACTCCGGCCTGTGCACTAAGTTGCAGGGGTCTGTGCACATAGCTACAGACTCTACCAGGCCTCTGCGCACTGAGCTGCAGAGCCTCTCTCTACTACTATGATCCAAGACTCAGACTTATAGACTTAGAGCAAATTTTTGCATTCAAAAACCCATATTACTTAAGATCAAGACTAAAAAATGACTTCTACACTTAAAGCTTCGCTCTATTTATACATTCCCATGGTCCGTGGACCATGGGTAGGCTGACACATTCTATATTAAATTACAATATTTTAGGATGGACAACCCTAGACTCTTGCGCTCCACACCCACATTTCGCAGGGGGGGATTTGCTACCCAACACTCAAGCATTGAGGACAACACGTTTTGAAGGAGAGGGGCGTGTTAGGTCCCTATACTACTATTGTAACGCCTTATTGTTATTAGTGCAGCCCCCTTATGTTGGCATTATGATACATATGTTGTACTTGATGGCAACCCACTCATCTCAGATGATAAATTATAGTACAGAAAAGTTCACAGAACTTTATGCAGAGAAAGGTTTATTTCATGTGGAGAAAAGTTCATGGAATTTTATGCAAATAAAAGCTTATAAAAGTTTATTTCATGTGGAGAAAAGTTCACGTAATTTTATGGAGAGAAAGGTTTATTTCATGTGGAGAAAAGTTCACGGAATTTTATGTAGAGAAAAGTTTATTTCAAGTGGCGAACAGTTCACACACTTTCATGGTTGGTTCATGGTATTAGTCCGACAGTTTTTGATCCTATGGTTTTGGTCCGTGATATTGCATCCAAAAGTGTTGACCCCAAGTATTGGGTTCATGGTATTGTGTTATTATGGTTTTGGCCCGTGGTATTGGTCCATGATTTGAGGAAGAGCTTGCCTATATAAAGAAAA
>APFE030764832.1:2897-20318 GCA_000404065.3 Pinus taeda
TTAATACATTTAAATATTATAAGTTTTTACGAATTAAAATAAGTCATTAATATTTTTCCTTTACAAATCTAATATATAAAACTACTTTTTAAGACGAATTTCAAATTAACATGTATTTTCTCATTAAAGGATGAAAATATTTTGTATTATATATCTATGTGAATAATTTTTTTCAAGTTAAAATAATAATGAAAATCATATCATTAAGATTACTTAAATATTAAATAAATGAAATTTACCCATGTTTGATTTATCAATATTATAAAAAATTTAATAATATACAAATATTAGTTTGTTAGTAATCAAAGTATTTTAAATTTTATAAGAATAAATTAAAAATGAACGAAAATTTTCAAATATTTATAATAAGAAAAAATTCAAAAGTTCAAATTAGTTTAAAAAATAAAAAATAAATAAATAATATAAACATTTTGACTTCTACTTTTAATCATTTTAATATTTCCATATTTTTTACCAAAATGAAGTATATTCTTGGAAAAGAGATCAACTTCAGTTTTATTATTTTCATTAAAATATTTTTTTACATAATAATTATCATACCAACTTGCTTAGTGTTTATAAGAGAGTGTACCACCTCATGAGCTTGTATGATGTTATTGAGAATCTATCTTCCTTCCACATAACCAGTTTGCTCCTTTGAGACAAGAGCTCAAAGAAGGGGCTTGAGTCTGTTAGCGATCACTTTGGAAATAATTTTGTACACCACATTACATAAAGCTATGGGTTTGAATCTATCTGGTGTCATAGCTTTTCCCTGCTTTGGAATCAAAGCTATGAAAGAGGCAATGAGGGCCTTCAAAACTGTTTTGGATCTTCTTGAGTCTTCCACAACATCAAGGATGTCTTGTTTGACTGTTTTCCAGCATACTTTGAAGAAGTCCACATTGAAACCATCCGGGCCAGCAGCTTTCCCATTTTTCATCTCATTGAGAACTTCACCGACTACATCTCCAAACACTGGCCTGTTAATATTGTGATTGTCTTCCATCATCACAAGGTTGGGAATGTACTTTGTGAAATTGTTAATGAACCATGATCTGTTGAGGAGAGGCTCGTCTGCTATGCTAAGGAAGTGTTGAACTAGGAAAAATTCCATTTCTTTGTGGGAGAAGAGCTCTTTCCGTTGAACATCTCTATGTTTTGAAATTTTGTTATGTGACCTGTGATCCAAAGTTGATTTATGAAAAAACTTCGTGTTTCTTTCCCCTTCTCTGATCCACTGCACCCTCGATTTCTGTCTCCGGAAAATATCCTCTTGCATGCACCTATCTTCCCAATACTTCTGAAGAGAATAGGCTTGAGTTTTCCTTTCCTCAGTAAAACCATCCATGATGATGATCTGATTAATCCCCTGGAGTTTTTGTTCAACTTCTCTTTTGGCTTTAAAAATATTACCAAACTCCTTTTTGTTCCAATATTTAAGTCTAGATTTGATATGTTTAAGTCTTTGTTGCAACCTAAACATTTTAGTGCATTGAACGGGCATATATTCCATCCACCATTTGTCAATATTTCTGATCAAGTCAGGGTGAGAGAACCAGACATTTTCAAACCTAAAGGGTCTGTTCCTCGGTGTACCCATCAAAGTGGCTTCATGTTGGATAGGCCAGTGGTCCAAGCCTCCAAAGGGAAGGATTAAAGCTAACATGCCAAGGCCTGTGAGAAGGAGGTTCTGTGAGATTATGAATCTATATAGTTTAGAGGCAACTTGAGAAGCCCCTCCCCTCTTATTGTTCTAGGTGAAAGTGCCATTTATTGTTTCAGTATCCACTAGACCCATGTTGTTTAAGATGTTTTGGAAGGAAACGAAGTCTCTACCTAGTATTTTGGTGCCACCCTTTTTCTCTATAAGAGATTTGATCATATTGGAATCCCCTGCCAGAATCCAGGGCATATCAGGATATCTCTCTCTCAGCGCCTCAAGGCAGGTCAGAAGCTTGAGTTTGTCTTCTAGTTTTTGAGGACCATAGACACTTGTAATCATGTAGATCTCTTTATCACCCAAAGGTTGAATCACCATTGATAGATAGTTCCAGGACGCTTCAACATCCAGGATTCCAAGTTTCTGGGGATCCCAGAGCGTAAGAATCGCCCCCGCTGAGTTATCTGCCTTAACCTCTAGATACTCATTCTTTATTAACCATTTTCTATGTATTTCTCTGATATTTTCCATCAAACACTTTATTTCTTGAATAAAAACCATATCTGATTTTTTTTATTTTATTATATTGCTACAATTTCTTTGTTTCCTTTTATTTCCTAGACCCCTAATGTTCCAGGTTGTAAGCTTCATTAACAAAGGTTTATAAAGGAGTAACTGGTGAGATATTTCATCTTACTTGAGTTAATCATGAGTTTCCCACATTCGGTCAGTAGCTCATTATGTCTTTTCCTTCCTCTTCTCCTACCCTGGTTCTTGGAAGAGTGGCCCTGTGTTTCCTCCATTGTTTTCATCCCTCTCTTCTCCTGGCTGTCATGGTTTCTTTTGACTCCAGAACCTTTCGATTGGGATTTCCAGAGGAAGAGTTGTTGAACCCTGTCAAACTTCTCTTTTTGCAGGGAGTCAACCCCTTTGGTAATTCCCTACTCCAAAAACTTTTCTAGATCTAAATTCTCCCTCTCTAGAATCTCTTGCAATTCATGGTCCTCCATTCCCGCCTCACTTGGGGTCATCCCATGGTCCCTACTGATCTCCATAATGCTCGGTATATCATCGTTTTGTTGACTATTCTCTGGTATATCCTCCATGATAGCATCCCTTTCCTTATGGTGGGATTAGTCTCTGATTCCTAGTTTGCCCCGTTGTTTTCGACTTCTTCTTCTAAGATCTTGAAACTATTGTGGCTCAGTTTCCCGTTCTTGTTGATTTTCTTTTGGTACAACTTTCCTCCTTTCCCTTTACCCACCACCTTAGCGAAACCCTCAGTATCTTTACCTATGGTGGTTTTCGTGTTGCTCTCCATTTTGTTTGATGGGTTGTCTCTATGTAGGTGTCCATGTTCATGGCACTTACGACACCTAAATGGGACATGTTCATAGTCCACCGCATGCACCCATTTTTCATCATACAATTCTAAAATGATCTCATCCGGAAGTGCTCCAGATAAGTCCATTTCCACACAAATCCAGGTGAAAGAACTTTATTTGCCTCTTAGAGTCGCATTTGATATCTTTATAAGATGCCCTAGCTTGTTGTCGATAGCCTTTAGAGACTCTAGCAGCCAATAATCTAAAGGAAGGGAGTAAAGTCTTATCCATACCGATACCGAAGTGAACGTTTCTCATTCTAGGACAAAATTCATCACCCACGGTCACATGTAAAGGCCCACAACAGCGTAAAAAATAGGTTCTTCCCTCGAACACTCTATCTTTATCCTCTAAGCTTGTGAACACCACCGCAAAAAAGCCCTTAGACCCAAGGTGAAGGTTTATTTCTCCCATTGGTTTCCAGTGGTTCCTTATCCATTTGTGCAAAGCCTTCTCCGCTAGCCAAGTCCCCATAAATTTGCATAGAACCGCGTGTTCCACCATGTGATCTCTGTGCATCTATATCGCTGAGTCACTTAAAACTACCTGAGGAATAATGGTCGACTTGGGTTTACAGATCCGTGTCGCACTCATAGGTGTAGCTTTCTGGCTGCTACCCCCTGTCCTCTTTTCCCTGCTATCCTCCTCGTGATTCTCTTCCTATTTTTGAGGTTTGATATTTCGTGTGTTAATATCCTCAGTTGTCACCTCGTTGGTTTCTTGAAGCGATGCTCACTAGCTCGCTTGCTTCTGTTCGTAGCTACTTGACTATAATAGGGAGCGGAAGTCCCTCCTCCACATCCCACCATGGTTACTAGCTGGCAAACCCTAACTCAAACCCTAGTTTAGATTGTAAAGCCACCCGATCGCAAGCACCCAATATTTGCAAGCTTATTCATTTCATAACCATGAATTATCACATTATCACTTAGTCAATGGTTTTCATATATCTCCATAATATGGATAATACAGCTATGGTCATTTTCTTATCATGCCTCAATTATGGTACCCTTCTTTAACATCTTTAACATCATTAGAAGACTTAACTTTGGTCTTTATGTGGTCCTTTATTTGACCTTTTTCAATATAAAATGTAGCGCATTTGCCTAACATTATATTATAATTATTTACTAAATACTCTTAATTCCGTACTCTCATATCCTAGTCTCTAATGAAAAATGTAAGCGGTACGACCCTCCCTTGTTAACGAATTATTTTGTTTATAAAAATGCACTCATTTTGATCTCCATTCTTAGGTTTTAAGACCTAGACGTATAGTTTCTTCCATAAGGTGTGCTATCAATTGAATGGTCATTTGTTAATAAACATGTACACTTGGAATAGGCCACATCGGTCATTACCCATGTTCCTTCACACGGTTCCTCTGTTCAACTTATTATGGATAGTTTGGATTTGTGATAACAATATGACAGAGGAGTCATTTAGGTTTTACCAAAGGGTGGACACCCTAATCCATGAATCATTTCTGCAGTTGGATTTTGTTCTCATGGACAGGTGTTGCTTCATTTTGTTATAAATGACAGATCTTCTTCAACGCCATTACTTTGTTCTCACATAGGTTGTATCCGTGTCTGGATATACATTGTTAACATCACAAACAGGAATTTGTGTCTGTATATGCATTGTTAACATCACAAACAGGAATTTGTGTCTGTGTCAATGCTTAACAAAATGGTAATTTTCATGGAAAATATTGCTTCCTCTTGTTATACTATCATTCCTCATTTTCTTCAAATGCATTACATATTTATTCTATGATTTCAACGACAACAATTGTTGTAGGTATAATAAGGATGACCACGGTTGGTAAAATCTCCATGCCACATTTCCATTTTATCTTAGCTTGAGACTTTTATATCCCATCTATTTCATTTTACCATATGTGTGTAAGGGTTTTTACAGTATTTCTTACTCATTGTGAATAGACAATAGAGTGACCAGTGTGTTACTCTGCCACTTCAAATTTGGGGATTCATGCCATATTGGGTACATTTTTGTTACACTTTTATATTTCCTTCCACCTATATGATGGAGGCCATCTTTGATGGCCTCCCGCCGATTGTAATGTATCTGCTATTGACAAGACTTGGCGTCCTGAACGAATTAATGGTTGACTTAAATTCCTGGTACGTTCTCTCGGTAATTGTTTTAGGGTTTCAACGGGCCTCACCGGTTGTCGACCTCCACATGCCGGTTCTCCTCGCACGCACCTTACCTTTTGTCAACCCTACTCTGCTCATTTGTCATTTTCACTCCTCCGCTGCGCCGAAAGGCTTGCTCTGTGACTGTGGGGAACTCTTGTCCTTCGTTGTTCTGGTTTCAAGCGCCGATTGTATGGGTATCTCTGGTCCTCTACAGCTATGGAGGTAAGGTTTCAGTGGCCTGTAAAGGCACCCTCTGCTCTGCACAATGACAATCTTGTTTCACTGTGTATTAGACAGCTCTTAAAATGTAAATGTTGTTTCTATTCGTTTAGTTGATAAATTGGTTTTGTGACAGGTCTTCCTCCGAGCTCCCGCGCTTCAACCTCGTTGCAAAGGTAAATACTGGTTCCCTGTTGGACTGTTTCAACCCTTATCGCTCCGACCCTAACGCCTTTCGCTACTGGTCTTCAGGGTATAGTGGTCGTTTCAGTTTCTCGACCTCGTCTCCTTGGCCACAGGTGAGATTCTATGCCCCAATCTTTATCTGGTTATTGTTTTCAATGATTATTTATGACTGTATATGGTGCTAATCCTGCTCTCGTTTCGTTGTAGGTGGTTTCATGTGGTCGGCTCTGTGGTTCGTTGTGCTCCACGCTCCCTGACGAGTTCTCCAGCTCTTCCCCTACGGGTAGTGTCTCCCCATTTAGTTGAGTGTAACTTATGTATAGTTCTGAGTCGTATTTGTGGGTAGTCTGTCTTCTGAGTGGCAAAATAAATGGTTCTGTTATCTGTGTAACCCTCCTTCGGTTCGATTCGTTGGTCTCGGCCCTTGCTTCTGTAATATTGTCACTTAGCTTTTGTTAAAACCCTTGATGGGTATACAATGGCTTCAAGCCCTCGTCCTGTATGGCATTGTCTGGTTATTTAGCAAGATGGGTTCTCGTCATTTCAAACCCTCATCCTGTAGTTTTTGTTGTATGTTGGTAGAAACCCTCGGGTTGTTCGAAACCCCTGTTCGCCGGTTCCGTTGGTGACTCCTTGCTGTATTAATTTGGTTTATGGTTGTAACGAATATTTGCCGAAACTCTATTTCGAGACTCTGTTCTTTTAATGAAATTTTTATTTGAAAGAAATGTGAAATGCCTGTACTGTATTTGCTTTATTACAATAGGTTAGTGAAATGATTCAGATACATATTTGTTACATTCTGGCATTTGCTCTGTTCTTAAATATGATATGAGGGTTTGTTTTTCGTTATACCTGAAAGTTTACTTGTATGCTCGAATTCTCGTTCGCTTCTGTCTGGAAATGATATTTATATAACTGTGCTCTGCGCTTTTAGTAAATTTCGTTCCGTCTGAAGGTTGTCTGCATTCGCAGTTTCTCGTTATCCTGTCTGTAGGTGATAGCTATATCTCTATGCTGCTCTGCTCTTCTCGTTGATTCTCTATCTTATTATTCCAACGCCAATTTGTTACACAGAAACTATATTATGATGCATGAAAATTAACTATACAGTGGTGATATGATTGAGAAATAGAATAAAATGTTTATTTGAAAAATGACTGTCTCTCTTTTTTTCTCTGTCTAAGGAATCCCTTACAATGATTATCTTTTTTTTTTTTATTCCCCTGAGGCATAACTATTCTTTGCTCAAGTAGAACTGCCCCAACAGAATTGATAACTGTCCAGCAACTTATAACTGTTTTTAACTAACACATTTCATAAAGACACTAATTAACTATCAACCTACTTTCTGATGCTAATTCCTATTTAAAAATAACAGTTCACAATCTTTAATTTACCTGGTCCTATCGACCTTCTGAAAAATAAAACAAGTAAATAAAATAAAATAACCGATAAGTTTGACACCTGTCCAGTTGTGCACGTATCACTGTGTGTGTTCTTGTCTCTCCATGAGACCGTCAACCACCTTCTGTCTCCTCAGAGCTGGATGCTCCTGCATCAATCTTTATATAGGGTTTTATAGATAATGTCTCATTTAGTGTTTTTTTAATCACTCTGATTTTAGTCGTAGCTTGTGAACTTAATAGATTTTCATAGTATTTATCTTTACTCATTGTCACACTCGTGAATCTCAAAAGAGTGTTCAAAAGTTCGTGAGGTACCTAGGTTTTATGATCTTAACCCTAGACATAATTACCCTCTTACTCTAACAAACGTCAATGGGATTTTGTCAACTTGTTCTTTGGCGTTAATTTGCAATTTATTTAATTGTTTCTTCAATATACCATAATAACTTGGGTTTATGTTGGTTCTCGAGAGCGATAGCACTGGAGGAGATACCTTCATCAGCTCTGGATAGCCCACTAGGATTAACTCTTTGAATTATAAGCTTATTCATTTTATACTAAGTTCATACTTTGAGACTTTTGTTTTCTAATTCAATCTCAAGTTTCCTTGCTATTTGTTTGACTTGAAAAAGTGTCCTTGCGCCAGCTCCATCTGTCTTTAACAAATATCCTCTATATTTGACGTTGAAATGATTTATTTTATCTTTTCTAGTTTGGATGCTCTTCACATATATTCCTGAGACATATCACATAATACTGAAGATTTTATGGATATATGGTTGAACAGAATCTCATTCTATGCTATTACGTTTCTAGTATTTTCTAGCCATTAGTTTGTTTTACATTGTTTTAGGACTAAAAGGAAAAAAACATGTTGCTTCACAGATTCTGACATTCTCAGATCCTTGTATTAATTACATTATATTTAAATATGTGCATGGCTGAAATATTTGTGCCATATCTATAATTATATTGGCATTGTTGAATTACTGGTAGTGTAGCATGTATACAATTTGCATTTTAACATTTATATTGTGTGAATCTCCTCCGCATAGAGTTTTTCGAATGCTTTAGGTTTACCCTCAATGTAGATTGTTAATTACGACTACTATAATTAGTATGTGTTCTCTTAGATACTTGTGTTGGCATAATACAAATCTCTCAGAGTGATTCTGTCGCATTATTCAATGTATTTAATTCCTGCTTTCTTCACTATAACACTGATTAATATTCAAACTTTATATAAAAGTTTTACTGTAAATTTTATGTATGTAAGTTAAAAATGTTGGTTTATAATCGAGATGAGGCATTGACAATTCCTCACCCAAGTTGTCTTTTCTTAAGATTACATTCCATATACTGGATTTCCCACGGAATGGATTTATATGCCTTCACTGTCATTATTATAGTAAGTTACTCACAGTTCAATCTCTTCTCTTTTGTATGATAATTTCACGTACTCTTCCTTTGAAAATTTCTACTAACTAATTAAATCCTTCACTCCCCGATATGATTTCACACTACCCTTGGTATAATGATTTTAATAAGTAATGTACTAATCACCTCTTCTTCAACATAATAGTCCCTTCTTTGGTCAAACTCACTGATAGGAGATTTAATCCATTTTTGTCTACAAGAATACCATATATATTCCATGTTTCCTTACCGAACTTATCGACTATTTTTCATTATAAAATAATTCTATTTAAATTCAATCTTCCGAATACGATCTTCCTTATGTTATTTCAATTTAATGTCTACTATTGATGTAAGTGCACCATCAAGCTTCTTTTATTAACTATATTGTTAAGGAATCTAAGCATATAGATCTTTTGATAGTCAACTACAGATAATCCCATAATATAAGTTTTTTTTATACTAGTTCTTATATAGTTTGTACATGCAAGCAAAATATATAGGATTAATCAATTTGCATGATTCTATAAATACTTACTAATATTTATTTTAGATTTTTTACCATTCTCTATTATAATTTCATTCTCTGTATTATCATTTCATTATATGAAATTAATGTTAACACTCTAACTATATAGAAAAATTTAATTCAATGTTAACACTCTAACTATATAGCAAAATTTAGTTCATGAATTTTAACACACTCTTAAGCATAAACCATTTATTGCTATGAATGGATTTCTGTGAGAAAATTATTTTTTATATAACAACCATAGTCGTACAAATAACTAGTTATTTTTATCTTAACTTCCCTATTAGATCACTTGCATTATAGTTTCTATAACTCTCATCATAATTATGTTTACAATTTACTTCAATAATCTAATGAGGATTCTTAGCACAAAAACATTAGGAAATATTGACATTTAGCATTAAACGGTCGCATCAAAATCGTCTAACTGCAACTAAAAACTTGGGAATGTTCAGGAATATATCATGTCCTTTCCAGCCAACAAATTTCAATAAGTGATTCCCACCGAGCTTGGACCTCCTTACCTTATAGAATCAATAACCTCTTTGTGTTCCTGCTTGGTTTTCTTATAGATCTTCCAAGCATGTCTTTTTCCCTTAGCAGTGTCCTTGTTTAAGGATTTTCAGCCCTTAATTACTTAATATTTTTACATTAATTAGGAAAAGGTCTTCCCTTTTCCATTTATATCATGCCTCTATCAAGATATGATTTCTTTTATTTTTCATGAAACTTAGCATTTATATCTAGCTAGGTTTTTAGAATAATATTTCTGTCCCACTATGCTATTTCAAATTGGTAGTTTTCTCCTTGGGACTTTTAGAAGATTATTTGGGAATGTCCATCATGTGGACTTGACCACAAACAACATTTTTTAGATTGGCAAGAATTCTATATTACTCAAGCGTTCTTTCTTTATTTTTGCAAAATTACTCATTTATTAATTAAATAAAATTTAATTACATAATAAATAATTGAAATCCTTGCTTACATAACCATTAAATTCAAATAATAATACAATAGTTTAAAAATAACCATGTATTCAAAAAAAAAAACATAGGGTTGTCACATCATCCCTCCCTTAAAATAAAATCCATCCTCAATGTTCTTCTTTCATTTCCCCTTCTCTTAGAACAAAGTAGGAAATGCTTCATTCATTTTATCCTCCATCTCCTAGGTAGCCTCCTAATCACAGACCCCTTTGATAGATTGCTTTATATGCCCAATATTTTTTTCCCTTTACGGTGACGTCCTTCCTTTAATTGTTCCTAACCACTTTTACTTTCCAAACTAAAAACTATGAACGGAAATCCCTTTCCTTATTTAAAACACAAGAAGTACCAAACCCCACATATTATGTCGACCATTCCTTATTCAAATGTGGCTTCATAAAACATCTTTAAAGTTTTATAATTATTCACACCATTTGGTATATGGTGCCACTTCCTTATATACTTTATAAACTTAAACTCCTCACCTATGTAAATAAAATTTAATAATATTCCATTTTAAAACATTACCTCCGCAACTTAAAGGATTGTCGAGGAGTCCATACTACTATACCGAGGGTTCTCACCAAAGAATCAATATGGATAGGTCAGAAACCAGCTTTCCTCCACCTCCACACATTGTTCAACTAGCCCAAGGCTCCACCTCTAACTAGTCAGGGTCAACAAATTATTCCAATCATTTTATTAAACTTGATAAGATCTCGATTACACTGGTTTTGAGAACATATGAATTCAAGTCCTACCACCAATATGTCTTTACAAAAATGAAATGGGAGCCCGAGTCTGACACTAACAATATTCACAACTAATGTCAACATATGAAGTCAAGTCCTACCACCAATATGTCTTTACAAAAATGAAATGAGAGCTCGACTCTGACACTAACAATATTCACAAGTAATGTCAAGCCTTTAATTTGAGCGCTCTCTACAAATTGTCACGACACTTTTATCTTTTTTCCTTTAGTAATATCTCTCTTTGAGACAATAATTTTTTATGTTGTTGTGTGGTTATCGGGGTTCGATCTAGCAAAGACTCAACGCTAAAACATGTAGCAATGGTCCCTAAAGCCATTTGTTGATCTTGTTATTCTTATTGCTAATGACCATGTGCACGAATTTGATGAAATCCACTTAGCCCCGTCACTGTAAGTCCTTGATCACATACAAGTGTCAAAACCAAGTCAATGAAATTCACACTGACAACGTTCACAATTACGTGGAGGAATTATGTACAAAGTGGGAAGAAAAACCATGTTCACTTCATATATATATATATAGAAAATCTAACGGGCCTTTTTCCCAAATATTGTCTCCAAATTCACTAGGGAGTTTCTCTCCTTTCCTCTGCACTACATTATGTATATGGACAATGCTAAGAAAAATATCTCTATAGACAGAGAAAATTAGACATTTTTCCAGCAGACCAAAACTACGATATTTCTTGTTTTATATTTTTTACCATAGAAAATGCCCAATTTCCCAACAACTAAACCACCTAACAAATCAACCCGCTAACCAACATTGTTACAATGAGCCACAACACTATGCTAACAATCTACATTCCTACTGCAATTTCCTAATTTCCAAAAAAAATAAAAATATTCTTCTAGAACCTACATAGCTCTATTTTGGCCTTAACAAAATAATTTGCACATGGTGATACTCCCAAAAAAGTCCCCAAGTGGAAGAAGTTTGACCTCCTAGTCATATCTCTACAAAAACCTCTAGGGTCCCAAACAAACTGTTTTTATTGGTCACACATATGGTCATGCTACTGGTTCATTACTAAATTTAGCGTGCCAATATCCCTTATTTGATTCTATTATATTCTGTGTTATTCTGATGCAATATTTGATATTCATTTTCCTTCCTCAATCCCAAATTCGACTTCGCAATTACATCTTTGCCAAGATGGTGTAGTCCCCTCCATTCAATTAAGTGTTGAAACTGATTACTCTTTCCTCACCATTGTATCATACCTTAGGTACACCTTTCATTTGTTCAACCCCCATCTCCAATATGTATTCATTTGATACATGTTGCTTCTGCCTTGTTGGTTTAAACTATTGCTACCAGTTATCCTTTTGAACACCTCCCAAGGATGTAGGACTTCATTCTTCACCTCTTTATATTAATGGTAACTATAATAGTAAATATTTCCCCCATCACTACCTTCAACAAAATGTATTGTTGTAAATTGTTGGCTCCTTCATACGATAAAATGTTTCCCCTTATATCTTGTTTGCAAATGAAATAAATTGTCATGAGATATGCTTGTCCCATACTCGCTATTTTTTCTCTTGATAGTGTTTCTTGTCCCTCCTTTTGACCTTAAATTATGTTCTTAGTAGTCTTCTTTCCATGCAAATCTTGTGGACCTTTAAGTATTTTAGCTACTTTCAATGTATTCTTCCCACAATTTTCTCCTTTGGCAAAATTATTAAGTGCATTCCGCAATCTTGGAGAAAAATTATTCACTTCTATCTCTTCTGAATGGCCTATAAACATCAACTTTTGGTGACAATTTTTTTTATTTCATACTGCAGCTTGATATTTTCTGTAGTCGTTCTCTTCCTCAAGAATTTTATGTACGGGTGTTGCAAGAGACTTTTCCTTTTTTTTTCATTTATCTTCACAACACATGATTTCCATACCAAATTCTCTACTAGCTTTACAAAAAGTTACCTACTATTATTTCCAGAATTATGAATTCTAGTCACATCTGCACATACAACAAACATATTATGGAAAACCTTTTCTCTCTCTTGACTTTTTGGTGGAAATTTATGGGTTGTTATCTCAACATGCAAATGAGTTTCCATTGAAATATTTCCTATCTCCATTGCATGTCTGCATAGCTCCATTGCGTATCTATGTAGACCATCACACATCTTGTCAACCTTATTTGTAGTATTTGGTATCATGTGTGTTATTCCCGTCAACCTTATTTGTAGTATTTGGTATCATGTGTGTTATTCCCATGCTTTAGGAAAAATTTGATTCAATGGATTTATTATTTACAAATAATATCTTCTTTCTTATATTTAATGTTTTATAAATTAGTGATTGAATTATCTTTTAGTGAATACAGACTAATCCTATTTATTTAATTATAGTTCCTCTAATTTGTAGTTAATAGGAGAGATTTTTGGGTTTTTTTTAAATCTTATTTCACGTCACGTATCATCATTAAATCCCATCAAGTTTGTTTTCGAGCCACATAATTCGGTGGATTTAGCTATCCAAAATAGGAAAGAGTATAATTGGGCCTCTCTTCTTGGTTGAATCACTTAAACTATTGAGTGATACATCTACACACATCCACACACGTCCATAACATGGTTATCATGTTCATAATGCATGCCTCTATATAAGCACCACTAGATAAAATGATTTTGATTTAGTGCATCATGAGAATGGATTTCCTAAAAGTCGATCGACTTCTCTCTAATCCTTCTAGAATTCTATGTAATTAGTGATACTTGGAGATAAAATCCCAATAAGCAACTTCATCAGTTTCGTTACTACTATTCGTGAATTTAGCACTCTATTTGAAGTAACTTTTTTCTTGAAATATGGAACAATTTTGACAATGCTATTACAATTTGACATATTGAAGTCCCTAATAGCGCAATAAAACTTATCATTTCCCTATGAATAATAAGGATTTTGATTTATCCTTATGTTCTGAGTGAAGAGAATGATTTTGATACACTTTCAAGTGTCTTTTCATGTTTAGTATTTGGGAATACTAACAAATTTTTTGTTTGTTTCATATTTTTTTTTTCTTATCAATCTATGTAAGAATTAAGCATTGAATTTTGTTAAAATAATAGCTTAACTAGGTTACTAGCATGTAATGTAGGTTTTCAATTAAGTATATTATAACTAAATTCCTCTCTTATGCTTTCAACACAGTTTTAAAGAAATATTTCACCCCTTTGAAAACTATTAACACTCCCAATTATTCTTGAAACTCAAGAGAGGACATATTGATGAGATTCTATCCTTACATACCGTAATTAATTTTGTGTTTACATGTATTACACGTAAAAAATAATATAAATTGCAAACCAAAGTATAAATCAATATATGAACATGACATGCATTTAGAAAATGCAATTAAAAATTACTAATATTTTCCTCATTTGTTCTCTAGTTAGATACACCATAATTGGGTAATGGAATAGCATACATTGTATTAGTGGTGTTCACTTAGTTTTGTTTTCCTTTATCAAATTTTATTTCTAACATTCTAAAGAACATCATCTTTATCAATGTAAATTATCATATATTATTACAGCCATTGGTTTGTCCATTTTGGCGGTTTTCCATAGTTTGAATTTAATTCTCAATAATTAATAGGTGGACAGTAGCGATTTAACGTAGATAGAGAGTTGATATTTATGTCAATCATAGCTATGACCTTTTTGTTTTACAATTTAATTAAAAAAATGTTATAGAATTAAGTTAGATTGTATATATATATACTCATTATGAAACAAGTTATATTTGTTTGAGCATGTGGTATTGATATGTCATGGCATTGACCCATGGTATTGTACCAAAGCCTATTTACAAGTTAAGGATATCCATTCTAAAGTTCTAGTGAATCTCCATAGTTAAAAATATTGTTACATGTTTTTTTTTTTAAGTTAATAGATACTTAACTCATATATCATACATTTTTATAATAAATACCAATAATGAATTTAAAATAAAATTATAATTAATTATTTTTACATTTTTTAAATTTTTTTGCAATGTAAAATGTATAATAAAATAATTGTTTTAAGAAAATTCTTATCAATACTTATCGATTATTAAATATATATCACTTCTCTATTTTAAATCTTTACATTCTCATTTTAAGCATGGAATTAAATATATATTAATATTTAAATTAAACATTCTATTTCCAAATATATATATTATGTATTACAATAATAAAAAAATCCAGATATGTTATATTTTTCTCTATTTTACTGTTAAAATTTATTTTAACTTTGAACATGTTTTAGTTATAGGCAATATTTCGATAACGGCTTTTGCCATTATAAGTCAATATATGTACTTTTCTAAATCGGAACATTTATTTTATCGACGATAATACATTAATTCAGGATTTTGATAAAAGCTCGATAGATTATTCTCAATTTAAGTTGTCTAGTAGAGTTTCATTCAAATTATTTAGAGAATAACTTTTAGTGCGAAGCCTCTTTATCTATGTTCTAGTTTGAGGTCGTGTAAGTGATTTCATTAAATTTTCCATCCCGGATTAGCTTGGTTATTTTCATCAATTGATTTTATATTATATTTTTAATTTTTTGTTATAAAACTTATATTTTTTGAAAAACAAATCAATGATATAAAACTGCATGATGGGACCCAGCCCACTTGGCAGCACTTTATACTTTTATGTATGACGGGGATAGGTTATGTGGCGAACAAATATCTCTGTTTCGCGAGTCTTTGTGATGGTGGTAGCTGGTGTAGTTAATGCGGGAATTAATTGACAGTACTCTGCCTCGAAACACGCCTTAACCCTAACCTTTCTCGTATTCTCTCGATTGTTCTTTGGTGATTTTGATCTGAGGTATTCGCTGCCGTTGAGGGTTTGTTGGTCTCTGCAATGGAACTCTGTGTGCGTTATGCTGTGAGTTTGTTTGGCTCTGGATGCTGTCTGAGAACTTGAAATCCGCCTCTTGTTAACCTGTTTGTTTGGTTTATGGCAATGTTGTTTGATGGTGAAGGCTATTCAGCTTGGTTCCGTTGCTTGAATTTGGTAAGTGACTTTGCTATTTCCCTGTTCCTTGCATGCTTGGGTTTCAGGTTATATTTCTCGCTTCTCATTGTGGCTATTATGCCTGTTGGTTGTACCTATACTAGGGTTCTAGCTCAGTTCCTTCGTTGTCGTCAACGGCAATCACTGTATTTTTGCTATATGTCTTCTAGTTCTCTGATGTCTCTGGTTCGAATTCCGTTTGGGTGTTATTTGTCTGTGGTTATTCGCTTTCTCACAGTGCGGCACTGTCTTGGTTGGAAGCACAGGGCTTCTCAGGCACGCATCCTCAGTTTAAAACAGGTAACGAAACCTGTCTATGTTTCAATATGACTTTTTATTTGGTTCTGGGTCTAACCCAACTCGCTCCTTTTCTCAATAGTTTCTCGGTCTCGTTCAGGTTGTCATGCTATGGCGTCTGGCTGCGCTCTCCAGGTAAAACCACTTTTGATATTTTTGACTTTCTTCAGGTATTCTTATTTCCCCTGAGTATTCTTTACACCATACATTCTAATGCACTCGCATTTGTATTCTTGCAGGTCTTTGTTGGTGACCTGGGCGGCGTATCTTCCAACGCTTGGTTATTTGGTCGTTCTCTTCCTGGGTAGGCCTGAAACTTCAATCTCTATCTGCAGTATCGATTTCTACGAAAGACCCATCTCCTGGTCTAGTTTCTTAATCACTGTGTATGCTTGTCCGACTGTAATTGGATTTTGTCGCTCCTGTGTGAGATGTATAAAGATTTTGGGACCACTAGTCGTTTGTTTTGTTCAAACCCTAACTCGGGGTTTTTCTATTTTGCAAGGGTTTCCAACTTTCAGTCGTGCTTGGCTCTGTTTATGTTTTAATAGTCTCTGTCCTCTGTAACATTGTTCGGCTCTACCAATAGTACTATAAATTTGGTTCTTTGATAATTGAAATGAAATTTTGAATGTAAAAGAGACTGTATAGTTTTTAGTTACCTCTGCGTATTCGGGTTCTGGATTGTCGTTCGTCCTTTTGTGTATTCGAACGTTGGAAAAGTTTGTGAACATTGCTATATGAACTCTCTGTCGTTGTTATCTGAATATCATGAACTGGAATTGTTGCTCAACCGCGTGCGAGAATGAATTGATGACTGGTAGTTTGGTAACTATGAATTCACTGTGATTCCGTCTATTTTCTTAGTATTTGACTGTGAATAATGTTTGCACAGTAGCCATAAAAAATTAATGAATAGTAATGATACAGTAACTTGACAGATAGTGAAAACGTAAATGAATTTTAAGCAAACACTTGTACAGATGATCTAGATGGACAATGGCTTCTCTGTTTTGAATGCTCGGTCTTTTTCTATTTCCTTTCCTGTTGGCATTATGGTTCTGGTATGATTATATGTTTCAGATGTTGTACTTGATGGCAACACCCATGGCATGGCTCTCATTTTTGATGAAAATAAAGAAGTACGCAGGAGAACAGTTCAGGAGGTGCGTACCCGCAGCCATACCGTGCAGGGACCGCGTCCGAATACGCGGGTCACCCATTCATGGAGTGCGTACCCCAGTGGACAGATTCCAAGGCAGTTAAGCGCCCACCCGTGGGGTTTCTAAGTGGTATTTAGCCAACAGTATTGGGTTATCATGGTTTTGGCCCGCGGTATTGATTATTTTATTATT